>JAXMNL010002352.1:2207-12377 GCA_035128595.1 Eptatretus atami
GCTGTGGGCACGGTCGCATGGTAGACGGCTCGAAAGCGAGCGCAGGTCGATCGCGGGGCGACGTTACGGTCCATGTATCAGCCGAATGGAGGGACGAGCGAGTTGGAAACTGCCGCCCTGGTGACGCAAAGATGGTAGAGCCTGCTAACGACACACGATACCCCGGCCAGATGTGCAAACATCCTCGCCCGGGCAAGGAGCATTAGTTAGTGGGAAGGTTAGTGTTAGATCGACCGGCCTCATGGCAGGAACAGTTCATCATGGGCCCCTGGAACAGTTAGAGGAATGTAGGTTAGATTTAGAAATGGATTTTGGAGACACGGACAGACATTGACCGTGTAGTGGGGACGTATCTTAGCAGTAGAAGTTAAAAGGAACGTGCATTAAATAAGGATGACAAGGGCACGAGCTATTAGGGGGACGTAGTGTAGAGTGTGTTGAATTTGAAAAAAAAAAAAAACGAGAAACATAATCAATGAATGTGGTCAGCGGGCCTGAGTGTAAGTGGAGTGAATGTGGAATGCATGGTGCGAATGAATGATGGGGGGGGAGGGTGAATACCACCCAAGGAACCCGGGGTCAGTGTAATGTTAGTTGTGGGTTAGTCAAATTACCAAAAGAGGTCGTTTGTTGTTGGTGTGGAAGAAGGCTCGAAACCTTTTTGAAGGTGCAGGAGTCATTGACTGGCTGGGAGCGTGGCTGTGGAAAGGTGAGTATTGAGTAGAGGGCACCCTGGCACCGAAGTAGTCGGCCAGAGTAGGCCATGGGTCAAGGGACCGGGTTAGTGTAATGGGCACAGGCGACCCTCGGATGGACCCGAGCACCAGGAATGCACGTGGGCATATACGGGGAGTAGCCGGGAAGGGCACTCCCCGCGTTCATAGGGAGCAGGTAGGCTCGGAGGCAGCCTCAGGCCGGGGTACCATAGTTTGAGTTCGGCAGACGGAAGTCCCAGCCAGTTGAGCCACGCTGCCAGCCACGAAATGTGCAAGGGCACAGAAGAAAATTTGCGGGCAGGGCCCAAATTGATAATGGACACCAACCACAGGTGAAGGAATCATGGTTCTAGAACCAATAGTTTCAAGAGACAGGCATGTTGAAAAAGCCCGGGATAGCTTAAAGTTTAATAAATGCTAGGATAGATAGAAATGTACCCCTTCGCACCATCCATCCCTTCGCTCTCCGTAGGCCGTGGACTCACTGTGGAAGATGTTGAACTCTGTGGAGGTTATTCTGATGGTACATTGGCCTCGAGGCAGGTTCACTTGCTCTTCCTTATCCCCTCAGAAAGGATTTTAGGGTTGGGAGTAGGCTAGGTTAATAGGATAGGTTAGCCGAACAAAGACAAATAGGAGGGTTAGGGACACTTAGAATTATAAAAAGAAAAATAAAATAAAAAAAAAAGGGGTCTAAATTTGTTTTCTTGTTGCAATAAGGGAGTGGGTATGGACAAAGACAGGCAAAGGCGACAGGTTAGGGGAGACAGCAGAGTGTCCGAGCTCATTTCTGGACCAGCTGAACCACCACACTCCCTCCACAAACCTCAGGACCAAACCAGAGGCCGGCCAGCTTCATGAGCCGACTGTTTTCGTGCATGCATCTGCCTGGTCCTATTTGCCATGCCTTGCCTGCTCTTTGCCATTCTCCATGCCGGCATTGCCCCTGTTTGCATTTTCCCCTGTGTCACCAGCTCTTAACCATGTGCGGCCAGGACCATCTCAGGATGTTTTGCAAGGACTGCCTGCAGGCAGCCATTCCACAACGAACTGCGTTTGCAACAGCCATGCATCCATTCTTTTTGTGTCATTCAGCACCAATGACTTTCTCTTCACAGATCAACAAGGCCCTGGCCATGGTTAGTGTAAATAAATAGTAAGAATTAAATAATTTTTGTAACCCACCTGTGTGTCTGTCTAGCGCCGGCAATTTATTTAAGTTGTCCGTGTGAAGTCTGAAGTTAGTTACGCAGCGCACTAGGTTATTTTTTTTGGGACTTGTATGCAAATGTCCCATCAGGGATCCGGCAGGTAAAATGTACTAGGGGAAGAACCTACACTGCATGGCACACAAAAATTCACGACTCGGGAACGAGTCTGTAAAAAAAGGGGGGGGGGTAGTGTTACGAATATTTGGAAGCCTTTCGCAACACAGTCAGCGATCCCCGTGGTTCAGTTATTTTGATAAGTATGTGTTTAATAGTTAGAATCCCTCCCTTGTGTCTAATGGGAAATTTCGATGTGTGCACTGCGAAGTTATTTTTCGTCAGGGTTTTTACAACAACAACAACAACAACAGCAAGCACCGTCGCCTCGCTCCCACCGACGCCAATAACGCAAGTGTTCGGCTGCGGACGTGGTGGCCGACTCGCTCCAGAGCCGACTCATCGACCCACGAGGGCAAGGGCACGCCCCTCATACCAATCAGGAGGCTTATCGACCTCAGCTCCGACTCCGCCCAGAAAGGCAGGGTTTTCACCCTGTCCAATGAGGGAAAAGATTATCACCAGAAGTTGATCACCCACCCCTGCGTGAGAGAGAGATAGTGATGCTGCTTGTCTGGCTGGGTCTGCCTCGCCTGGTGTCGTCTGATCAGTCTGGAAGCTTTTTCGGCCTGATCGCCTGTCGCCTCGTCGTCTCTCGCCTCGTCCGCCTTCAGTGCTGGCTGACGTCCGTGCCATTCCCTCGTCCCTGGTGCTTGGTGCTGCATTGAGGCGGTGGGTTCGAGTCCCGCCCAAGCCAGCTCGACCAGACCGCACGAGGTGGATCAGGTGCCAGTGCTAGACTATTACCCACAGCTCGCCTTCCCTCCCGACTGAAGGGCCAATAAAGGCCGCGGCCACCATTTCTTTGTGTTGGCTGTTGCGTGTGTGTCTGTGGGCCCAGCTATAAGTAAACAATTGTTTAAGTGCCTTGTACATTACTTGCATTCCTTCTTGATAGTGGTTTAACTCTGCTCTTTTTGTGCTCCCTGCACCATTATAAATACCACCCCCCGCCAATTGTTCAATGTACCAGCTCGTTGTTGTGGCTTTCTATTATTGACCCAGCACGGTTCGTGCTTGAGAAACCAGTAAGCTGATTGGGCCTGTAAGTTGTCGTTTGGACCGACGGACTTGTAATTACGCTCGGTTCACTGGACGAGGTCGCTAGAGCGACCCGGTTCGACATAGTCCGTTGAGAGGTGTGACTTCCCCGTAATTGACGATGTGGGTACTTAGGTATATTGAAATTTGGCTATTAACCTTACCCCACGCCGTCATCAGAATAATGAGCACGGTCCTTAAGTGACCCGTGACCTTCGGAGTGTCCGAAGGTTACGACCTGCAATTCCGGGTGTTCGGTGGGAGACGGCTCACTGCTCCACCTGGCGGCGATCCTTCCGCCACCGACCCCCGGCCACAACAATAATGTTTAATCAATAATATAATTAAATAATGTACCTCACTAAAATAAATTAATTCATTATTATTATATCAAATGCAATGCAATAGGAACTGTTACATGAAAACCAAGCAACCTTAAAACAAAAGGTGGCGATGGAGTCAAAAGACATTCTCACAAGACCTGATGAAAAAAATCAGCCAAATATCTTGTTTAACATGATGGAAAAAACATTCTTTGCACGTTCCACAAATCATCCTTTCCTGAAACAAATTATGCAAATGAAAAGCTGAGATTGTACTGAGATGAAAAGATGTTGTAACCCATTTTAATTGTTACATTGCTACATGGAAAGGTCTACAAGACCACAGGGAAACTGAAATCATCAACTTTGTGATATACACTTGCACTAAATCCATTCTGTCCAACTCTAACCAATACATTCCAGATCATGCAGCAACTGTACATCATTACCACCTCCTGTTGCAATCAGGCTAATCTGGATAAATATTGTGAAGCTGCCTATCAAAAAAAATATAGTTAACACAACAATATCATCAATATAATGACATGCATGAGATAAATATTTTAGCTCATCCTAATTTTTTTCTCCTTCACAGTTTCTGCATGAATGAAAATTCACAGAAAATAGAAAAGTGTCCGCTCGTAGGGGGCTACAATTCCACCCATGGAACACCCTTAACCTGTTGAAACATTATCCCACAAAAAGAGACAAAAGTATTAAATAAATATTATAAACAGCATCCTTAAACTTCTGCTCATCAAACAATGAAATATTGAATATTTATTTAGAAGAGAATGCTCTATCAAACCTACACATAAAAACTTATTAAAAGAGTTAAAAACATTGTCAACACTTTGAAGAGTGAATCCCTCACTATACTAAATCAAATTTGTTTATAAAGTTGAAAAAATCAAAAACTTCAACTGACTTGATATTGAGGTGTCTAATTCTATCTAAGAACTCTAAGGAAGAATTAATGTTCCAGAAAGAGTTAATACCAGAAATTCCTCTCAATTGCTAACAAATATTCCTGAACTGTTCTCTAACAACTTGTAAGTCTGAGTTAACGATAACAATAACTGTTTGGTGGAACACTGCCTGGCACCCACCAATAAACCTATATTTGTATCGGTTCTAATGAAGCTTAGGAATTCAGAAAAGTCGATGGATACAAGATTTTACCTCTTTACATTTAAAACCTAAATTATTAACTAAAACTTCCTTGATGCTCAGAAATAATATCTTAGAGTGAGTTATGACAAGGAACATATGTGCTATTTCCCATACCAGTGAAAGTAACAATATCAATGCCCAACCTCTTATAAAAACCTCTACATAAAAACTTTTTACAAAACCACAACAAATTTATTAGCAGCCTTATCCACTAGAACTATTGTGTAGCTATCATGGAGATTCCGAAATGTCTTTACGAAACACTCGGCTTGGTTTCAACACTGGATTTAGACCGACCCAGTGAAAACAAGCCCCGACGACTACAAAACTTAATCCTATTATCCAGGAACTTCCACAACTCTGTGAAACCATGCAATTAAAATGTTTTAACAGATAAACTTAAACTTGGTGCACATTTTGTTTACAAAATTAGAAACAGAATCCACAATGAAGACCTACTGCAGCTCCAAGTTGAGTAACTGGTTCCCTATATTTAGTCCCATTTTCATCAGATCCCTAATTTCACGATTATTATTATATTCAAATCCCCAGAAACTACGTTTCAATAAGGACCATATAAAAAAAAGGGGAAGACGAACATGCACAAGTCAGTTTCCAAATGTCCTTACTATATCTACACTCAGAGTTTTAAGAATTTACCATAATTAAATAAGGATTGTCCAATGGTCTTTAGTGAAAGTGAAATAAACCTTCAATGGATTTCGCTCCCTAAAACTTTATCTGTAATAAACTCTCCACACGAGTATCCCTAAAAATAGAATGAAGCCGGAAACCTATCTACCTGCTTGCTGGGAAAAATCACAAACGAAGAACTCGTGGATTCCCATCAACTTTGGGAGCAGACATCTTCACCAGAACCCTGCTACAAAAGCTTCGATCAAAAACGAGCACGTCGTATGAACGTGCTAATCTCCGGATAATATGAGATAAGACTTGTTTGGAACATGACCTCAGAAGAACTTAAAAATCTTGAAAACCTTTCCTTCACAAAAAACCTTTAAGTTTATCAATTATCCATGAAATTGCAATTTGGAGCCGAACGATACCATGACCTCTGGGTCTCCTTCCGATTGATTAGCAAAATACTTGTTACCCAAACATTACCTTGAGAAACTGACCCAGTATTGGTACCCTGGTCATAAGGTCCAAATGATAGATCACACATGGTGTCCTGATCAAAAAAATCCTCTTTGTGTCCAAGCTCAACATTACACTCCTCTTATTATCAAATCATTAACATTAACTGAGTCTATAATTCGATAGAACGACTAAAACATTCCAAACTTCATTGAAATTATTATATAAATAAGTCTTAATACCAGACGCACAGCAGACCTATGTCCATTCAACGTTGATGTAAACATCGAGAAGTTTTATCAATGTTATTGCAACACCAGATCTCCACACAAGTGAGAAGAAAAATACAGAATGGTTTGGTACTTTGATTACACCCAACAAATATTCAAATCAAAAACAAAAGTCTCACCTTGTGACACAATGAAAAAGTTTCAACAAGGTCCACCATAAACATTTACAACAAAAACATCTAGAGGGAATTACATAAAAAAAAAGCTTCTACAAGTTACTTGTCAAAAGACACTGACTCATTTCTGACACATGCATCTTTTCGTTTTTTGTAAGCTCGACATTATTGTGCCACTATTGTTTTGTTTGACCTAAAGTCCGTGTTGGCTCAGACACAGACAGATAAGAACAGGCTGACAGGAATACCTATTGGCGAGGGGCTGCCTTGCTTGAGCGCGGGTGTACCTGGTATAGAACTGAAAGTGGCTCGCCAACCACACGATCAGCGCGTGTGACAGCCCATTACCCCAACCTTAAAACTGGATCAAAGTCAGCAACTGCTGGTTTTTTAATGAACACAAGGGCAGGTAGCCCTCATGCCCCCACAAATGAAGAGGAAAAAAAAAAAGGGTTCAGGTATGGGTGGGGAGACGAAAACGAAAGACAGTAACGAAGCAATCACTGAAAACAAGGGAATGTCATGTAACGACCCTTGATGATACCCATCGATTGTGAACATAGAAACAAAAAAAGCACTGCGACCGGATAGAGTACCGAGAACAAAAGAAGAAAAGGCATGCCAATGAGTGTGAATACCGTGATTTGGCCAAACAAACACAGAAAATCAAGATAATGACCAAATGCCAGATCTCAAAAATGAAGTGAAAAGATTCTGGAATCTGAAGAGCACCAAAATTGTCTCAGGATCATCTGGAACACGGGAATGATAAAGAGAACCTGATGGAACCCTACAAAACCATCTCCTGAGATCTTAGGGTTAGCTTGGGATCTTAGGGTCCTGAGTTCGAGCCCCGTTTTCCACTGTAATTAGCACCAGGTGGGTTGATTCATTGTGTCATCCTTCTGAGGTCGGCCAAAATGAGGACCAGTGTGATAGGGGCACAGCATCAGCAGCATAAGTCATCCCCCAACAAAAAATAGCTGCCATATGCAGAAGAAAGAAAGAGCGAAAAACAAATCTCTGACAATATTCAATATAAAACAACTGCAGGTGTTGGACGCGTCTGGGGCATCCGGTGATGATCCTCTAAAGAACCCTCAGTAAACAAAACTTTGAGGAACGAGAAGGGCATTCGGTTTTAGACGCATCCCTCCACCACGCAATCGCTGATTTTACTGATGCCAGAGAACATAGAGGGGCTCAAATTTTTTGTTTTGAAATATCATCCGAAACATCGTTTTGGCCTGCATATTCAGTATGGTGAAGAATCAGCTGTTTAAAGTCTCGTATCTGCGATCGGGAATTTTTGTCCAAGCGAATCAATTTGTCCTGTTGTCACACACTCAAACCTGTCCACTTGCGCGCAACACACACACCACACGCACGCACGCACGCACACACACACGCAGCAGCACACAGCCACACACACACACACACCACACACGCACACACCACACACACACACACACACAGCACACACCACACACACACGCACGCACGCACGCACGCACACACACACACGCACGCACGCACGCACACACACACGCACGCACGCACACACACCCACACACACACACACACACACGCACACACACACACACACACGCACGCACACACACGCACACACGCCACACACGCACACCACACACAACTTCCACGCACCACACACGCACGCACACACACCACACCGCACCACACACAACACACACACACGCACGCACGCACCACACACACAACACACACACACACACACACACACGGCACGCACGACACAACCACACACACGCACACACACAACACACGGCACGCACGCACGACACACACACACGGCACGCACGCACGCACACACACACACAAACACACGCACGCACACACACACACACACACACACGCACACACACACGACGCACACTCCGCACGCACGCACACGCACACACACACACACACACACACGCAAACACACACGCGCACACACACACCGCGCACACACACGCACGCACGGCACACGCAACACACACACGCAACACACACACACACACACACACAGCACAACACACACACACACAAGCGCCTGCGCGCACACAACACAGACACTACACGTGCACACACACACACACACAAGCACACACAAAACACACGACGCCCACACACATACAAACACAACCGTTCACAAAAACACACCGCAGCACACACAGAAACACACCACAACAGAACACACACACACAAAACACACAAACACACACAGCACACGCACAGACACAAGACACACACACAGACACAGACACATATACACACACAACAAATACAGATACACACAGAACACAGACCACACAGGCACACCACACACCACACACACCACACACACACACACACACACACACCACACCCACACCACACACACACACCACACACACACACACACACACACACAACACACACACTTCTTTCGCGGTTGTACAGTCAGTAACAGCTACTCGGTGGTTAATATTATCAACAATAATTTAATACAATACGTTGTCCCTCACAAGGAACCTTTCCGTTCGAGGAAGCCCATTCGGCCCATCAAAGCCTGCGCAAGCCCAACGTGTGCTTCTTTGTCCCGATTAGACGATATTTTTTCCCTTGATTAATTATCTGAATAACATATTTTCTGAGTATTGTGTCAAGAATATTTCATGCTAAATACCTCATGATGTGTGGAAGCGCGTATGTGGCCTTAAAACAGCCAAAATATTAAAAAAATAAAAAAGACCGCAGCGAAAAGCTGACGAACAAAGAGCGTTTAATTTGTAATTCCTCTTTCACGCCTCGACTGCCCGGAAATCCCGGGACGTCACGCACTTTCGGGCAGAATCTTGACGCTGTGTTTCTAGTGATCGTTACGTTTTACCTCGTTGACGATTTTACCACAACTTCCTCCACCGGATCGTGTGCGCCGCGTACTGCCTGAAGAGAGGTGCGAGGAGGAACGCGTTCTTTTCTCTTTCTCTCTCTCTCCCCTCTTGTGTTTATCTCGACGTGTCTGGTTCCTGTACTTCTCGGGAGCGCCCTTCCGAGAATGTCTGCGGTAAGCCTGGTCATTTCTGTCCGTGTGAATCCTTCTACAATCTCGTTTCGTTTCATCGACACGGCACCACCATTGGCCGGGATCGATCTCTCGGTTAAGCTTTATATTCTGAAATGATGTGGCGGTGTTTGTGTGGTGCTTCACCAGACTCGGCGGTATAATGAGTCTGGAGGTCGGTGGTTCTCAGCTCGTCCGAGTTACTGTATACAAAGATCTCTCTCTACTCACCTGGCTTTCGTGCTGCGAGATCCCTGGTGACGTCACTCGCACACGGAACCTGCGCGGCTTGCCGTGCAAGCCCACCCGAGCGTGTCGTCCCAGGGACTCGCTCCGCGCGTTCCGCGAACAGAACACGCGGCCTGCAGCACGTGATGCCCCGCACACGTGCTCGCATGGGGACCTGTGCTTTCCAAATTCACACAACCTTCCTTTTAACCGTGCACGTACCGGTTTCATACCACGCACGAGACATTTCAGCGCCGGCTTCCGATCGCGCAAATGTGCGCGCTTGGGCCGTTCGCAAAACACGGAACAGACCTCGCACGCAGCGTCCCGCGGAGCCGGGGCGGTCACCGAAATAACTTCGTGTGGCCTACCAGGCTCGCCATTCCCGTCTCCCGTCTGGATCGGTCCGTGTACCAATTCCACGCATGCACTCATACATGCTATGACACTCACACCATTCGCACACCTCCACACGCACTCCGGGACAATCACTTCGGGGATTCGTATTAACTCAAGGGGTCCTGGGGTCTCTATCCCCCCCCCCAAACTCGGCATGTACCCTTCCGTACCATGCACCCGCTCGACCTCGCACGGCCCGACCGGACTCACCTGGCCGCAGTCCACTTCGAGGGAGCATACTGTCTCCACCTGTTCCTGAGGGAGGCTATCCTGACCCCCGCATTGGGTCTCAACACATTCCACCCGCTCAACCTCAATGTCCCTCACCAGCTCTATGTGTGTGTGTTCCTCTTTTACTTTATTTACTTCGTTCCCCTCTTTCGATTTCTGTGTC
>JAXMNL010002356.1:0-12357 GCA_035128595.1 Eptatretus atami
TTTTTCCACCCCCCGAGGAGATAACGCCCACCTTTCGCTTTGTGTGCATGCGGGATACAAAAAAATAAATAAAGAATTGAAATTGATATCAATAAATAAATAACAAACACCAACATTCATAGACATACACACACCTGTCGCTGAGGTGTTCCGCGGATCTGAGAATCTCGGGTCATGGTGTGAACGGCACGTCGTGTCGGGGTGAAGGACAGGTAGCGCCTGTGGTAAGCACGGTGAAGAGCGCGGAGCTGTTTTGGGGAAAGTACGAACAGGAGATCGCGGTGTCTGATTGGTTCCCGTAACATAATCACGTGTCATGATTCAAAATAATACAAAGATTGAACGTTTCGTTTAACGGGATTTGTTTGTGTTTCAGATGTGTGTTGTGATAAGTGGAAAATCGAGTGCCGAGTTGTCGCATGATTATTCCGTCGATACGAATCAACGTTCTTTATTTTCTGTTTTTTACTTTATCTGACAATCTTCCCTTCATAACGGAGTTATATATGGGTATGTGGGTATGTAGGTGGGTATGTACCATCTACTCCTCCGGGAGGATTTGATCGAGGAAGCTGAAACTTTCAGGGATTAATGAGGGAACCCCGAAATTGTGTCTGTGCAAGTTCCAATTGATTCCATCAAGTTTGGAGGAAAAAGTTAATTCAGTACCCTTCGGGACCCCCATTCATGACACCGAGACTATGTAGATTTATTACGATTATTTCTCTGCTGTTTAAAGTGAAAAAGTTCCCTGCTGAACCATTTTGAGGTCAAGTTCACCCTTATGTGAGATTTAATTTTATTATTCTCTGCTGTTTAAAGTGAAAGTGCGCCTGTCGTGGACGATTGAGGAAGTTCACTTGATGTTAGATTTATTTTATTATGTACTCTTGCGTTTTAAAGTGAAAAGTGCCCCTGCTGCGACGATTGGAGGAAGTTCACCTTTGATGTGAGATTATTTTATTATTTTCTCTGTCTGTTTAAAGTGAAAAGTTTCCCCCTGTTGGACCATTTGAGGAAGTCACCTTTGATGTGAGATTTATTACATATTTTTCTGCATGTTTTAAAGGAAAAGTTCCCCTGCTGAACCATGTGAGGAAGTTCACCTTTGAATGTGAGATTTATTTTATTATTTTCTCTGCTGCTTTAAGTGAAAAGTGCGCCCTGGTGACGATTTGAGAGGAAGTTCACCTTTGCTATGTGAGATTTATTTTATTCTTTATCTGCTGTTTAAAATGAAAAGTTACCCCCTGTGGACGATCTGAAGAAGTTCACCTTTGATGTGAGATTATTTTATTATTTACTCTGCCTGTTTAAAGTGAAAAGTGCCCCGTGTGGACCATGGAGGAAGTTCACCTTTCATGTTAAGATTTATTTATATTTTACTCTGCTGTTTAAATTGAAAAGTGTTGCCCCCCGCTGACCATTTGAGGAAGTCACCTTTGATAGTTGAGGATTTATAAAAATTATTTACTCTGCTGTTTAAAGGAAAAGTGCCCCCTGGTGGACGATTGGAGGAAGTTCCCATTGATGTGAGCATTAATTTTTTTATTTTTCTTATGTTACTGTTTTAAGTGAAAGTGCCCCCCTGGTGGACATTTTGAAGACGTTCACCTGTTGATGTGCAGATTTATTTTATTATTTTCTCTGTATTTAAAGTGAAAAAAGTGCCCCCTGATGGACCATGGAGTAAAGTTCACCTTTCATGTGAGATTTATTTTAATTATTTACTCTGTGTTATAAAGTGAAAAAGTTGCCCCCTGCTGGACCATATAGGGAAGTTAACCTTTGTATTGTGATTTATTTTATTATTTTCTCTGCTGTTTAAAGTGAAAAGTGCCCCTTGCTGGACCATTGGAGGAGTTCACCTTTGATGTGAAGATTTATTTAATTATTTACTCTTCTGTTAAATGAAAAGTGCCCCCTGTAGTGGACGATTGGATGGAAGTTCATCTTTGATGTGAGATTTTATTATTTACTCTGCTGTTAAAGTGAAAGGTGCCCCCATGAGTGGACGATGGGAGGAAGTTCAACCTTTGATGTGAGATTTATTTTATTATTTTCTCTGCTGTTTAAGTGAAAAGTTCCTGTGGACCATTTGAGGAAGTTTCACCTTTGATGTTGAGATTTATTACATTATTTTCTCTGCTGTTTAAGTGAAAAGTGCCCCTTGAGTGGACGATTGGAGAAGTTTCACCTTGATGTGAGATTTATTTTTATTATTTACTCTGCTGTTAAAAGTGAAAAGTTCCCCCTGCTGGACCATGGAGGAAGTTCACTTGATGTGAGATTTATTTAATTATTTACTCTGTGTTTAAAGTAAAAAGTGCCCCTGGTGGACGATTGGAGGAAGTTCATCTTTGATGTGAGATATTATTATTTATCTGCTGTTTAAAGTGAAAGTTCCCCCTGGTGGACGATTGAGGAAGTTCCTTTGATGTGAGATTTATTATATTATTTCTCTGCTGTTTAAAGTGGAAAAGTGCCCCTGCTCGACCATTATGAGGAAGCTTACCCTGATGTGCTGATTTATTTTATTATTTCTCTGCTGTTTAAAGTGAAAATGCCCCCTGCTGGACCATTGGAGGACAGTTCACCTTGATGTGAGATTTATTTAATATTTACTCTGCTGTTAAAGTGAAAAGTGCCCCTGCGTGGACGATTGAGAAGTTCTTCTTTTGATGTGAGATTTATTTTATTATTTACTCTGCCCTGTTCTAAAGTGAAAAGTGCCCCCTGTGGACCATTGGAGGAAGTTCACCTTTGATTGTGAGATTTATTTATTATTTACTCTGCTGTTTATAAGTGAAAGTGCCCCCTGGTGGACGATTGGAGAAGTTCCACCTTTGATGTGAGATTTATTTTATTATTTTTCTCTGCTGTTTAAAGTTGAAAAGTTCCCCCTGTGGACCATTTGAGGAAGTTCCTTTGATGTGAGATGAGATTTATTACATTATTTTCTCTGCTGTTTAAGTGAAAAGTGCCCCCTGCTGAACCATTTGAGGAAGTTCACCCTGATGTTGAGATTTATTTTATTATTTTCTTGCTGTTTAAAGTTGAAAAGTTCCCCCTGCTGGACCATTGGAGAAGTTCACCCTTTGATGTGAGATTTATTTTATTATTTCTTGCTGTTTGAGTGAGAAGTGCCCCCGGCTTGACCATTGGAGGAAGTTCACCTTCATGTGAGAGATTTTATTTTTATTTTACTCTTGCTGTTTTTTAAAATGAAAAGCTGCCCCTGAGTGGACGATTGGAAGAAGTTCACCCTTTGATGGTGAGATTTATTTTATTATTACTCTGCTGTTAAGGAAAAGTTCCCCTGGGTGACCATTGGAGCGAAGTTCAACTTTGATGTGAGATTAATTTTATTATGTGTACTCTGCACTGTTTAAAGTGAAAAGTGCCCCCTGCTGGACCATTGGAGGAATTTCCACCTTTGATGTGAGATTTTATTGTATTATTTTACCTCTGCTACTAAAGTGAAAAATGCCGCCCTGGTGGACGATTTGGGATTCACTTTGATGTGAGATTTATTTTATTATTTTACTCTGCCTATTTAAAGTTGAAAAAGTGCGCCCTGGGTGGACAATTAGAGCGAAGTTCACCTTGATGTGAGATTTATTATATTGATTTACTCTGTGTTAAAGTGAAAAGTGCCCCCTGCTGCGACCATGGAGAAGTTCACTTTGATGTGAGATTAATTTCATTATGTACTCTGCTGTTTAAAAGTTAAAAGTGCCCCCTGGCTGGACCATTGGAGAAGTTCACCCTTTGATGTGAGATTTTATTTTATTATTTACTCTGCTACTTAAGTGAAAAGTGCGCCCTGGTGACGATTTGAGAAGTCATTTGATGTGAGATTTATTTTATTATTTACTTGTATTTAAGTGAAAAGTGCGCCTGGTGGACGATTAGAGGAAGTTCACCTTTTGATGTGAGATTTATTTAATGATGTTACTCTGCTATTTAAAGTGAAGTGTTCCCCCTGGTGGACGATTTCAGGAAGTTTACTTTGTGTGAGATTTATTATATTATTACAGACAGAGAGAGGAGGGAGAGAGAGAGAGAGAGGAGAGAGAGGAGGAGATGGAAGAAGAGAGGAGAGAGAGAGAAAAAGGAGACAAAAAGAGAATACTCTACTGTTTAAAGTCGGAAAAAGTGCCCACTGCTGGACCATTGGAGGAAGGGTCACCTTTGACGTGAGAATTATATATTATTTACTCTGCTGTTTAAGTGAAAAGTGCCCACTGCTGGACCATTGGAGGGAAGTTCACCTTTGAGGTTAGATTTATTTTATTATTTCTCTTGCCTGTTTAATGAAAAGTGCCCACTGGTGGACCCATTTGAGGAAGTTCACCTCTTGACTTGAAGATTTATTGTATATTTTACTTGCTGGTTAAAGTGAAAAGTTCCCCTGGTGGACCATTGTGAGAAGTTCAACTTTGATGTGAGATTAATTTTATTATGTACTCTGCTGTTTAAGTGAAAAGTGCCCCCTGCTGGACCATTGGAGGAAGTTCTACCCTTGATGGGAGATTTATTTTATTATTTCCTCTGCTGTTTGAAGTGAGAATGCCCCGGGCTGGACCATTGGAGGAAGTTCACCCTTCATGTGAGATTTATTTTATTATTTACTCTGCTATTTTAAACTGAAAAAGTGCCCCTGCGTGGACGTATTGGAGGAAAGTTCACCTTTTTGATGTGAGATTTTTTTATTATTTTCTCTGCTGTTAAAGGTGAAAAGTCCCCTGTTGGACCCATTTGAGGACGTTCACCTTTGATGTGAGATTTTGATTACATTATTTTCTCTGCTGCTTGTAAAGTGAAAAGTGGCCTCCTGCTAAACCATTGAGGAAGTCACGCTTGATGTGAGAATTTATTTTATTATTTTCTCTTGCTGTTTTAAAGTTGAAAAGTCCCCCTGCTGCGACCATGGCAGGAAGTTCACTTTGATGTGAGATTTTATTTTATTATGTACTCTGCTGTTAAGTGAAAAAGTGCCCCTGTTGGACAATTGGAGGAGTTCACCTTTGCATGTGAGATTTATTTATTATTTTCTCTGCTGTTTTAAAGTGAAAAGTTCCCCTGCTGGACCATTTGAGGAAGTTCACTTTGATGTTGGAGGATTATTAATTATTTTCTCTGCTGTTTAAAGTGAAAAAAGTGCCCCCTGCTGAACCATGAGGAAGTTCACCCTTATGTGAGATTATTTTATTATTTACTCTGCTGTTTAAGTGAAAAGTTGCCCCTGCTTGACGATTGGAGGAGTTCACCTTTGATGTGAGATTTATTTTATTATTTTCTCTGCTGTTTAGGAAGTGAAAAGTTCCCCACTGTGGGTGAGAACCATTTGAGAAGTTCACATTGATGTGAGATTAATTTTATTATTTTCTCTGCCTGTTTAAGTGGAAGTGCCCCAGGACCTGCGTGGACATTTAAAAGACGTTCACTTGATGTGAGATTATTGTTATTATTTTCTCGCTATTTTAAAGGTAGAAAAGTGCCCCCTGATGGACCATGGAGGAAGTTCACCTTCAAGCCTGTGAATTTTATTTTTATTATTTACTCTGCTGTTTAAGTGAAAAGTGCCCCCTGCTGGACATGAGGTGGGAAGTTAACCCTTGATGTGTGATTTATTTTCATTATTGTGCTTGCTGTTTAAAGTGAAAAGTGCCCGGGCCTGCATACGACCAGGAGGAAAGTGATTAGCCTTTGAATGTGAGATTGATATTTTATTATGTGGAGCGTCTGCTGTTTAAAGTTGAAAAGGCCCCCATGCTTTGACGATTGGAGAAGTTTCACTTTGATGGTGAGATTTATTTTATTATTCGTATGCTGTGCTTAAGAGGTGAAAAGTTCCCCCTTGGAACCATTTTGAGGTGAAGACCATTGATGTGAGATTAATTTTATTAGGTATTGACATCTGCTGTTTAAAGTGAAAGTGCGCCCCTGAGTGGAGCAGTTAAAATGATCAGTTCACACTGTGGTGATGTGAGGATTGTTTTAATTATTTTCTCTGCGATATTTAATGAAAGTGCCCCTGATGCGACCATGGAGGGAAGTTCACCTTTCATGTGAGTTTATTTATTATTTACTCTGCATGTTTAAAGTCAAAGTGCCCCCTGCTGGACATAATGAGGGAAGTGGTAACCCTTGCATGTGTGATTTATTTTATTATTTCCTGCTGCCATTTTTAAAGTGAAAAGTGCCCCTGCTGGACCATTGGAGGAAGGGTGTACCTTTGATGTGAGATTTATTTATTATTTACTCTGCTGTTTTTTAAGTGAAAAAGTGCGCACCTGGTGGACGATTTGAGGAAGTTCACTCTTGATGTGAGAATTATATTGGTTATTATTTACTCTGCTGTTAAAGTGAAAAGTGCCCCTGGTGGACGATTGGAGGAAGTTCATTTTGGTATGGAGATTTGAGGTTTTATTTATATTACTCTGCTGTTTAAAGTGAAAATTCCCCTGGTGGAGGATTTGAGGAAGCTTCACCTTTGATGCTGAGATTTATTATATTATTTACTCTGCTGTTTTAAAGTGAAAAAGTGCCCCCTGCTGGACATTGGAGGAAGTCACCTTCATGATGAGATTTATTTTATTATTTTGTACTCTGCTGTTTTAAGTGAAAAGTGCCCCCTGCTGAACCATTTGAGGAAGTTCACCCTTGATGTGAGATTTATTTTATTATTTTACTCTGCCTGTTAAAGTGAAAGTGCCCCCTGCTGGACCTTGGAGGAAGTTCACCTTCTGCTGAGATTTATTTTATTTTTACTTCTGCTGTTTAAAGTGAAAAGCTGCCCCTGCTGAACCATTTGAGGAAGTTCACCCTTGATGTGAGATTTATTTATTATTTACTCTGCTGTTTAAAGTAAAAGTGCCCCCTGCTGAACCATTTGAGGAAGTTCACCCTTGATGTGAGATTTATTATATTATTTACTCTGCTGTTTAAAGGTGAAAGTGCCCCTGGCATGGACAATTGGAGGAGGGATTCAACCTTTGATGTGAGATTTATTATATTATTTACTCTGGCTGCTTAAGTGAAAGTGCCCCTGGTGGCACCATTGGAGGAAGTTCACTTTCATGTAGATTTATTTTATTATTTACTCTGCCTGTTTAATTGACAGATGCCCCCGCTGGACCATTTGGGAAGTTTCACCTTTGATGTGAGATTTATAAAATTATTTACTCTGGCCTGTATTAAAGTGAAAAGTGCCCCTGGTAGACGATTGGAGGAAGTTCACCATTGATGTGGAGAGTTAAATTTTTTTATTTTCTCTGCTGTTAAAGTGAAAGTTGCCCCCTGGTGGGACATTTGAAGACGTTCACCTTTGATGTGAGATTTAATTTTATTAATTTTCTCGGGTAGCTAAATTTAAGTGAAAAGTGCGCGCCTGATTGGACCATTGGAGGAAGTTCACTTTCATGTGAGATTTATTTTATTATTTACTCTTGCTGTTTAAAGTGAAAAGTTGCCCCCTGGCTGGACCATATTAAGAGTTAACCCTGATTGTGAGTGTTGATTTATTTTATTATGTTTCTCTGCTGTTTAAAGTGAAAAGTGCCCCCTGTGAGACCATTTGGAGGAAGTGCACCTTTGATGTGAGATTTATTTAATTATTTCTTGCTGTTTTAAGTGAAAAGTGCCCCGGATGGACGATTGGAGGAAGTTCATCTTTGATGTGAGATTTATTTTATTATTGACTCTTGCTGTTTAAAGTGAAAAAGTGCGCCCCTGGTGGAAATTGAGGAAGTTCACCTGTTGATGTGAGATTTATTTTATTATTTTCTCTGCTGTTTAAGTGAAAAAGCTTCCCCCTGTTGACATTGTGGAGGAAGTTCACCGTGTATGTGTGAGATTTTTATTACATTATTTCTTGCTGTTTAAAAGTTAAAAGTGCCCTGGGTGGGACGATTGGAGGAAGTTCACCTTTGATGTGAGATTTATGTAATTATTTTACTCTGCGTGATTGAAAGTGAAAGTGCCCCCTGGGAACGGATTGGAGGAAGTTCATCTTTTGATGTGAGAGTTTAATTTTATTATTTACTCTGCTGTTTTAAGAGAGATGAAAGTTCCCCCTGGTGGACGCATTAGGAAGTTCACGGGTTGATGTGAGATTTATTATTTATTTCCTCTGCCTGTTAAAAGTGAAATAAAGTGCCCGGATCTGTCGACCAATGAGGTTTAAGTTAACCCTTTGATGTGCTTATTTATTTTATTATTTTTCTCTGCTGTTTTAAAGTGAAAAGTGCCCGCGACTGCTGACCATTGGAGGAAGTTCACCTTTGATGTGAGATTTATTTAATTATTTACTCTGCTGTTTTAAAGTGAAAAGTGCCCTGCTGTGGACGATTTGGAGGAAGTTCTTCTTTGATGTGAGATTGTATTTTATTATGATTACTCTGCTTTAAAGTGAAAAAGTGCCCCCAATGGTTGGACCATTGGGGAGTTTCACTATGATGTGAGATTTATTTTATTATTACTCTGCTCTGGTTTTAAAGTGAAAAGTAGCCCGGGCCTGGTGGACGATGGAGGAAGTTCACCTCTGATGTGAGATTTATTTTATTATTTTCTTCTGCTGAATTTAAAGTGAAAAGTTCCCCCTGTTGACCATTTGAGGAAGTTTCACCTTTGATGTGAGATTTATAACATTTATTTTCTCTGCTGTTTAAAGTGAAAAGTGCCCCTGCTGGACATATTGAGGAAGTTCACCTTGATGATGAGATTTATTTTATTATTTTCTCTGCTGTTTAAAGTGAGGAAAGTTCCGCGGCTGGTTATGGACCATTGGAGGAAGTTCACCCTTGATGTGAGATTTATTTATTATTTCTCTGTGTTTGAAGTGAGAAGTGCACCGGCTGGACCATTGGAGGAAGTTCACCCTTCATGTGAGATTTATTTTATTATAATTACTCTTGCGTGTTTAAAATGAAAGTGCCCCTGGTGGACGATTGGAAGAAGTTACCTTGTGGATGTGAGATTGAATTTTATTAATGTTACTCTGCTGTTTAAAGTGAAAAGTTGGCGCCCTGGTGGGACCAATTTGGAGGGAGCTTCACCTTTGATGTGAGATTAATGTGTATTATGTACTCGCGGTGATTTAAAGTGAAAAGTGCCCCCCTGTGGACCATGGTGGAGGAGTTCACCCTTGAGGTGAGTTTTATTTTATTATTACCTGCTACTTAAAGTGAAAAAGTGCGCCCTGGTGACGATGAGGAAGTTCACTTTTTGAGTGTGAGATTGGGGGTATTTTATTATTTATCTGCTGTTTTAAAGTGAAAGTGCCCCCTGCTGGACCATTGGAGGGAAGTTCACCCTTGATGTGAGATTTATGTGTGTAGAGGATATATTTACTCTGCTACTTAAGATGAAAAGTTGCGCTTGGTGAGACGATTTGGAGGAAGATTCACCTTTGATGTGAGATTTATGTATTATTTACGTCTGCTATTTAAAGTGAAAAGTCGCCCTGGAGATGAACAACAAACGAATTAGAGGGAAGTTCACCTTTGAGTAGAGTGTTTATTTATTATTTACTCTGCCTATTTAAAGTGAAATGTTCCCCTGGTGACGATTTCAGGAGTTTACCTTTGATGTGAGATTTATTTACTTATTTACTCTACTTAAAGTGAAAAGTGCCCACTGCTGGTACCACTTGGAGGAAGGTCACCTTTGACGTGAGATTTATTTATATTATTTCTTGCTGTTTAAAGTGAAAAGTTCCCACTGCTGACCGATTGGGAGGAAGTTCACCTTTGAGGTTAGATTTATTTTATTATTTTCTCTGCCTGTTAAAGTGAAAAGTGCCCCCTGGTGGACCATTTGAGGAAGTTTCACCTTTGACGTTGAGATTTATTGTATTAATTTACTCTGCTGTTTAAAGTGAAAAGTGCCCAGCTGGACATGATTGTCGAGGAAGTTCACCTTTGACGTGAGGATTTATTATATTATTACTCTGCTGTTTAAAGTGAAAAGTGCCCGCCTGGTGGACGATTTGGAGGAAGTTCACTTTGATGTGAGATTGGTATTTTATTATTTTCTCTGCCTGTTTAAAGTGAAAAGTGCCCCCTGCTGGAACCATTGCAGAAGTTCACCTGGTTGATGAGATATAATGTTTATTATTGTACTCTGCTGTTTAAAGTGAAAGTGCCCCCCTGCTGGGACCAATGTGGAGAGTTCACTGGTTGACAGTTGAGATTTGATATATATTGGATTTAACTCTTACTGGTTTAAAGTGAAAAGTGGCCCCCGCTGGACGATTGGAGGAAGTTCACCTTTGATGTGAGATTATTACATTAGTTTTCTACTGCCGGGTGATTTAAACGTTGTGAAAAGTGCCCCCTGCATGAACCATTGGAGAAGGAAGTTCACCCGTTGATGTGGATTTATTTTATTATTTTCTCTGCTGATTGGTAAAGTGATGACCAAAATTGCCCCCTGCTGGACATTGCAGGAAGTTCACTTTGATGTGAGATTTATTTAATTATTTACTCTGCCTATTTAAACTAAAAATGGCCCCCCCCCTGGTGGGGGACGGGATTGGGGGGGGGGAAGGAAGTTCACCTTTGATGCGAGATTTATTTTTTTATTTTCTCTTGCTGTTTAAGAGGGATGGAAAAGTTCCCCCGTTGGACCATTTGAGGAATTCACCCTTGATGTGATTTATTACATATTTTCTCTGCTTTTAAAGTTGAAAAGGATGCTCCTGCTAAACGCGGATTTGAGGAAGTTCACCCTTGATTGAGATTATTATTTTTCTCTGCTGTTTAAAGTGAAAGTGCCCCTGGCATGGACCGGATTGCAGGAAGTCACCTTTGTGTGAGATTTATTTTATGTACTGTCTACTGCTGTTAAAAGTGAAAAGTGCGCCCATGCTTGGACAATTGGAGGAAGTTTCGACCTTGATGTGAGATTTATTTTATTATTTTCTACTGCGGTGTTTAAAGTGAAAAGTTCCACCTGTGGACCATTGAGAAGTGCGCCTTTGGATGTGAGATATTATTACATTATGTGTTCCTGTGGTTAAAGTGAAAAGTGCCCCGAGAGCACTGTGAACCATTTGAGGAAGTCACCCTTGGAGTGGGAGATTATATTTTACAATTATTTACTCTGCAAATAATATTAAAGTGAAGAATAAGCAAGAACCTGAAGAATAAGAGAAAAAAGTGGAACGATTAGAGGAAGTGTCACCTGGTCGATGTGTGAGATTTATTTTATTAATTTCTCGGCTTATTAAAGTTGAAAATGTTTTCCCCTGGTGGGACGATTTCAGAAGTTTACCTTTGATGTGAGATTTCATTATATTATTTACTCTGCGTGATTTAAGTGAAAAGTGCCGGCCTGCCTGGACCATTGGGAGGAAAGTTCACCCTTGATGTGAGATTTTATTTTATTATTTACTCTTGCTAATTAAAGTGAAATGTTGCGCCACTGGGTGGACGAATTGAGGAAGTTCACCTTTTGATGTGAGGATTAATTTTATTATTTACTCTGCTATTAAAGTGAAAAGTGCGCCCTGGAGTGGGACGAATTAGAGGAAGTTCACCTTTGATGTGAGATTGAGATAATTTTATGTAGTGATATACTAATGAGCTATTAAAGTGAAATGTTCCCCGCATGGTGGACGATTTCAGGGAAGTTTACCTTTGATGTGAGATTTATTAAATATTATTTTTTTCTTTGGATTAGTAAAGAGAGAAGATAGAGAAAGAGAAGAGACAAAGAAGAGATTTTTATATATGTAAGGAGCTGATATGATAGATAGGAGAGGAAGAGATGATGAGATGAGAGAGATTAGAGAGACAAAGAGAGTATGTGAGAGAGACAAAGAGAGATATATATATATTTAAATATATACTATATATTTATAGAGAGAGAGAGAGTATGAGAATGAATGTGAGAGATCGAGAGAGAGAGAGAAGAACGAGAGAGAGAGAGAATGAAACGAGAGAGAGAGAGAGAGAGGGAGAGAGAGATATCTCCCAGGTTCGAGTACGGCCGCTGTCCTCATCCTATTTCTTCGAAATGGTGTGCCGCCATTTTCGTAGCCGTCCGCCATTTGTGCCCGTCCGCGATTGTCCGTCATCGCCTGTCCCGCCATTTCGAGCTAGTTCCGCCATCTTCGATGCTTGTCCGCCATTTTGTCCCGTACCGCCAGTCTCGTGCCCGTGCCATTTGAGCTCAGACCTATAACAGTGACAGTGATCATCCTCTCTTTGGGAAAGGACATTAAGGCACTCGACACCAGACAGCCTCAGGTTAACCCAAGGGAGACTCGTGCTGGTTACGAAACCGCAGCACCACTCGGACACACACGTGACCGTAATGACGGGTAATTGTTTACCCTGGTTCCTATCA
>JAXMNL010002358.1:200-12201 GCA_035128595.1 Eptatretus atami
AAGAAAGAGAGAGATCAGAATCTTGGTGATGTCGATCCTATTACGCCTGCCGTGCAATTGATGGGACGCCAAGACGCATTGCTTTCTCTGTCCAACTTAATTAGATACCACCTCCCAAGTCGACAGCTTTCGACAGAAGTGGAGAAGGAGAGTAGGGAGCTCACCACTGGATGACGTGGTGATGATCGTCAATTCTCAGCTGACTCGTGGTCAGTGGAAAGGTCATGGAGACCTTTGCAGGGTCAGATGGTCGTGCTCGACCTGCAGCGTTCAAAGTTTGGGTGAGAATGATGTTTGACCTGGAATTGATCGGCTGCCAAAGCTTGGAGGACGATGATTGACGGGTGAATGGACTGAAACACTTTCTCATTTCTACAAATTGATTCCAGAGAAATACAAGGAGGTCAGACACAGGTGGAGGCCACTTCGGCCCATCATGCCCCGGACATCAACTCCACACTAATTTATCAACCAAGATCCAAAGAAGAAAATGAAACTTATTAATTAATTGTTTTTAATAGTATTTTTTGTGGGGTTTTGATGTATTTATTTTACTTATTTAAGTTCTTGTATGTTTTTTTTCCTCCTCAGGAGAGGGGCATAGGCTTGGTTAAAACACACAACATCAACCACACAACACCCCTTGAGGAGACCCCACCAACAGTACTCCGTAAACACGCACGCAATCCACCATCAATGCTCAAACTACCTGAAAGTCCTGCTAACATCCGATACCCTTAGTTTCTCAGTCTTTCTGCCTATGTTCAGTGGATCATCATCAACATCCCCTAACCCAATGATTCCATGCAGTTTGTTGATTCCAGTTGGCATAATGTGAGTCTGTGATTCTTGTTTTTGTTTTTTTCTCAAAATTCTGTTTCCTCAAAAAGAGTGAGCTCTTCCGGTTCTCGAGTGAGCACCAGACTTGGACTGCCATTCTTGTAGCTCCTTTCAATAAACTTTCGAGCATTACACGATCTCGGTGTCTCGTTTCATCCGAACGGCTTTATTTTCTTGAACCTGTTGGTCTTTGTTGGCCTCCTTATCAGTTAGCCATCCCGTCGGATTCCCGAGTCTACTTTTCACGGACATTCTTGAGACCCACTGTGAGATCCTCACTGCAGCACCAAGGAGAGAGACTTCTTATTACGCCGCGCACGCAAACCGAAAAGCTCGGTTAAACAATTGGTTCACCTCTGTCTGTCTGTCTGTCTGTCTGCACGGACACCAGTTTATGATCAGCCTGGTGTTCGCTTAACGGTTAAGGTGGCTGGCTTGATATCATAGCGTTTGAGTTCGAGCCATTAAATAACATCAGGTGGGTTGACTCAGCCTGTCATCCTTTCCAGGTCGGAAAAATGAGCACCAGCTTGCTGGAGAAAGGGGCACTGCTTCAGCTGCACAGCCATTGCTCCAAGCAATGATGCAACCAGCCGCCACAGGCGACATATACGAAGAATAAAAAGTTTATGATCGAGGAGGTCCCACTGAGAGGCACACGGTGAATACGGGAGTGGAGGAGCGGTGATCCCTGAGAGGAGGTGACCTTGGATGCCGTAAGGAGGAGGTGGTCTTACGGCCTCAATTGTCATCTCCGACGGTTGAACAAAATCATCTGAATCTTGATGTCCATCAAATATTAATCTGGAGTTCATTCAACATTCGGTCGAGCAGAAATGAAGATCCTTAATTAATCTTTAATTGTCAATGATGCCTTTACAGTTTACATGAAGAAGATGGAACTGAGCTGATTGTTCTGTTGCTAGGAGACGCGCCATTGTTTCGTAATCTGCTGAAATTCATTATTCATAACATCCTCCACAATATAATCTTCACAATATAATCAGGACGTTGATTTACTGTGTGGCCAAAATATTTACACCCTTGCACTTTTTTCAAATAATGTCCAATTTTTTCCAGAAAATTGTTGAAATTAAGAAATATTTTTCTTTGGTTTGAAGTGGAACAGAATAAAAAAGCTGGAAAAAAATTACTAAATCTTAGCTTATTCCACACAGAAATCCTAAATGGCCCGAACAATATTATTGGCATCTTTTAGAAGTTGTAAGAAATAATTGGACTTCAAGCAGGTGATTCTCCTTTACTTTGGAATTGAACTCACCTGTGGTGGGTTGCAGGTGACTGCACTACAAAAATTACTCATTCAACCAGTTTGAATGGAGAAAAGGAGTCATTCTGCTGTTTTGTGTCACTGTGTGTACCGATGAGCATGGAAAACGAAATAAAACCAGAGAATTATCTGAGGAGGTCAGACCCAAGATTGTAGTCAAACATGGACAATCTCAGGGCTACAAGTCCATCTCCAGATACCTTGATGTTCCTGTGTCCACCGTACACAGTGTTATCAGAAGTTTAATGCCCGTGGCACTGTCGTCAACCTCCCTGGACGTGGCCACAAGAGAAAACTTGATCGAAGATTGCAGCCCCACTGGACACCACTGCTGAGAGAGAGAGAGAGAAAAGGGAGAGAGAGAGAGAGAGAGAGAGAAAAGAGACAAAGAGAGAGAAAGAGAGAGAGAAACAGAGAGAGAAGGAGAAGAGGAGAGAGAAAACAGAAGAGACGAAGAGAGAGACATGAGGAAGCCTGACTGGAGTTTGCCAAAACACACCTAACAAGCCAAAATCCTTCTGGGAGAATGTCCTGCAGACAGGTGAGACAAATTAGTGCCTTTTGGTAAAGCACATCATCTCTATGTTTACAGAAAAAAAAATGAACCCTTCAAAGAAAAGAACACCTTCCCTGCAGTCAAACATGGAGGAGGTTCAGTGATGTTTTGGGTTGCTGTGCTGCCTCTGGCACTGGGTACCTTGAGTGTGTGCATGCATCATGAAATCAGGAGATTACCAAGGAGGCATTTTGGAGCACAATGTTCAACCCAGTGTCAGAAAGCTGGGTCTCCGTCGAAGGTCATGGTCTCACAGCAGGACAATGACCCCAAACACTTCAAAAAGCTCCCAGGAATGGTTTAACCATTCCTGGGTCCTGGAGGTTCAAGGAAGGAGTCCAGATCTAAATCCCATTGAACACCTGTGGGAATCTGAAAACAGCAGGTGGGAGAAGGTACCCTTCAAATGTGGGAGAACTGGAGCAGTTTGTACAAGAAGAGTGGGACATCCTGCCAGTGAGAGGAGTAGGACCCTCATTCATGGCTATAGGAAGTGCTTGACTGCAGGTATTTTGTCCAAAGTCCGTGATACCAAATAGTAAGTTGAGGTTGTAAATAATTTTACTAATGCCATTTATTATTATTTTCTGATTTAAAAGGATTTATTAAGTTCTGAATCAAAAACAAAGGTTCTGTAATGTTAACAGTGAAATCAAGAATTGTGGAGACAAAATACTTTTGTCAATTCAACTTATTTTTAGGAAAATTGTGAATTATTTGAAAAAAATTCCAAGGGTGACAATATGTTTGTCCCAGATGTTGTTTGAAACTCGATGGTATTCATAGAATACAAACCCAGCACAGGTGTTGAGAAGCACCTGCTCGAGCCAAGTCTTGTTTTTTTTTTTCCTTTTACCCAACATAGCTGCCAGACCACGTGACACATGATGGAACATTTTAATGAAAATCCTGTCCAAATTTCGAGTCAATGATGATGAAAATTGAGGATTTTAGAAAATTGGCCGATGTTGACCTCAAAAGAGTGTCATTGACTTGAAATTTGGACAGGATTTTCATTAAAATGTTCATCATGTGTCACGTGGTCTGGCAGCTATATTGGGTAAAAGGGGAAAAAAACACAAGCCTTAGCTCGTAGCAGGTGCTTCTGAACACTGTGCTGGGTTTGTATTCTATGAATACCATCGAGTTTCAAACAAGACACTCCTTTGGACAAACATATTGTCACCCTTGGAATTTTTTTCAAATAATTCACAATTTTCCCCAAAAATAAGTTGAAATTGACAAAAGTATTTTGTCTCCACAATTCTTGATTTCACTGTTAACATTACAGAACCTTTGTTTTTGATTCAGAAATTAATAAATCCTTTTAAATCAGAAAATAAAAATAATGGATTGATAAAATTATTAACCCTCAACTTACTATTGTATCACGGACTTTGGACAAAATACCTGCAGTCAAGCACTTCCTATAGCCATGAATGAGGTCCTACTCCTTCTACTGGCAGGATGTCCCACTCTTCTTGTACAAACTGTCCAGTCTCCCAGATTTGAAGGTACCTTCTCCCACCTGCTGTTTTCAGATCTCCCACAGTGTTTCAATGGGATTTAGATCTGGACTCCGTCCTTAACCCCCAGGACCCATGAATGGTTAAACCATTCCTGGAAGCTTTTTGAAGTGTTTGGGGTCATTGTCCTGCTGCTGTAAGACCCATGACCTTCGACGGAGACCCAGCTTTCTGACACTGGGTTGAACATTGTGCTCCAAAATGCCTCAGTAATTAGCCGCTAGTTGTAAACTAGGTTTGACACCAAACCAAATTTTTATACAAGGCATCAAATTCAAAGGGAGCACACTCTCGCCATTAGACATTTAAATTGCATCAGACGTGGCAATAAATTGGAGTTGTTGCTGCTTCCAGTAGCTGGCTCATGGCCGGAAGACCCGTTGCTATTTTCCGCCAAAATCCTTCCCCATTGAGAATGCCACGTCACCTGGCGCAACTTGCTTTCACAACACCTTTTCAACAGACATGGATGAACATTTTTAAAAGTTGGAAATGCGGAAAAATTAAAGCAAAAGGTCATTTGATGAAAACTCAAGTCCAAAAAGGTCCTTTATGAAAAACAAAAATCTTCCAAGTCTCAAACAATAATTTTGAAAATGCTGAAAGATCACAGTGTGAAACAACGGTGGTTAATTATTCTTTGCAATTAGATTGCATTCCCCCGATTTGATGTAAGGACCGTCGAGTCGCTTCGACAGCGATGACTTCCGCTCTCACGTCGATCGTGCCTTGTGGTGTGGAGTCCGTGCTCGAGTCTCCCAGAACTGCCAGAACTGATTCTGTCAACAACAACCCTTCAGTTGTCTCTTTACTTTGAACGCCAATATACCTGTTCACCACACACACACACACACACACACACACACACCACACAACACACACCACACACACACACACACACACGTCCACCAATGAAAATCAAATAACCCAAAAGACAAAAGCATTTCACAAAACCAACACAGTACAGCTGCAATCAACTTCAGGATTCAGTCCTCGACCATTGACTAGTCATGATTTCCATCAATGATTTGGATATGGTGAAGAGTAAAAGCTTTCCAAATGGCAGATGACAACAAAGCTTGGACGGGAAGGTGGACACAGAGGAGTGGTGATCAGATACAGAAGAGGTATAATACTTGTATGAATTGGGGAAAGATTGCAGATGTAATTTTACCTGAGCAAGTGTAAGGTGTTGGGATGGGGAAAGAACATGAAAATAGAGATTACAGATTAAGGGTATTTTTGAGGTGTCACACAGGAGAAAGGATCTGGGGGTGGTAATAGATACGGGAGGTAAACAGGTAGCACAGTGCCAGCAGCTATAGTAGAGCAAATAAGGTTGTACGGTTGTATTCGGAGAGGAGATCAATTATAATAAATTTCAAAGATGAGGTCGTTAACATTTCCAGGGAGTATTGACAGTTGAGGGCCACATCTAGAATGTTGTTGTGCAGTTTTGGTCACCACGACTCAGGAAGGATAGAGACGTAGAGGGTCAGCGCAGGCTACGACATTTGATTCCGGGCAGGCTAGACTAGCATGAGGAGCGGCTGAAAGGAGACGGCGGCTTTGTACACTAGAAAGGATGGCGGCGTTACGAGGAGATATGATAGAGATGTTTAAGAATAATTGAAGGTAGGTAGAGATAAAATAAGTGAAGATAGATATTAAACAGGTAGACGGGTGGTAGAACCAAGGGCGTAGCCTGATGAGTAAAAAGGAGGATAAGTTAAGAAGTAAGTAAGGACAGGGACTTTCACTCATAGACAGTTAATGCATGGAATGTTCTGCGTGGAAAGGTAGCTGGCAGCAGAAAAAGTTGATAAGTTTAAATTAGAATTAACAGGTAGCGGAAGTAATGGAGTCTACAGGGTGTAGAGATTGGAGGACTTTTAGATAGTTTGCAGCATTCATGGGTGATGTGGTGTCGTGTGTGCGAGTGCTGTTGCTGAGGTTCATCAAGGAGTGTTCCGTGTTTTGACGTTGTGATTTCCTTCAACAAGCCCTCCCCTAATAAGGAGCTTAAAAAAAAAAAAAACCGAAACTACAAAAACTTTAAAAAAGTATTCAAAAAAAAGAAACATGCCATAAGAGGGTATGTAGATGTCGCCGCAGACATGATGGCAGGAATGGCTCGCGACTGCGTCCGATTTCCTTGTCGTACACACTTGTCCCCGACTATTTCTCAGACACCGTGGTCCCATTTTTGTTCAACCTCGGTACAAGCGCGGTGCACGAACGGAGAACACGCGCCCATCGCTTCATTTTGTGATCTGATCAAAGATGCCGACTGGGAGACTGGCGGCCATTTGGTTGAACATTAAACATAGCCCCAGCTCCTTTAACCCCACACAGCAAAATACTCAAAAAAAAACGGGTGGCTGACATTTAATGTCTTCTTACTTGTTGTATTTACATGAAGAATTCGTTATCCAATGTAAAAAGTGCGATAAAACACCAAAAATTCTTACTTTTCTTATACTTTTGCTTTGTCCCGAGTTTCGCGTCTCGGCTCCACTCCATCGGATCAGTTCCTCTTCTCGCTGTTGTTCCATTTTGCCCCGAAAAGAAACCACAGATCATGTTGCATCAAATCTCTTCACCACATCTCTGCACATGCGCCCCGCCGAAACGGCCAAACGACTCACCCGACGGCCAAATACCCGTCAATCAGAGCTCATGACCAGGAGCCATCGTTTGCGCGGCAATCACACCAAAAAGCTGAAGAAAAGCCAACCATAGAGCAGATGGGGTGGGTCTCTTGACAAGAGGAGTTCGGAAGTTGAAAGCGATCAAATTTTATTTACTTAGATATGAGAAGCAGAACAAACTTACAGGAAAAACATGTGGAAACTGTTGGAAAACGAAATCATCCAGGAAAAATATGGATGAAACTTAAAAGTGCCTGGGCACCTCAAGACACAAAAAACAGGTGTGCACGTTACTTACATGTATGCTGCGACTGGAATGGTGCCAGCGGGCCAGCTTCTTCTTGCCTGCGGACCAGCTCTCCTTGTGTTGTGGTGCTCTTGAAGAAGCATGTGCGTCTGAAGTTGTTGCTGTTTCGAAAGCAACAGCCAACTGCTCTTGAACCCTCAAGTTTCGCAAGTCGCACCACCATGGGCACGGAGAAAACAGTGCATATATTCACTGAACAATGAAAGCCAATCCAAAGGATCAGCAAAATCTGAAATTCCATCGACGATCACGACCCAACATATTGGTACCTCGAGACCAGATGCTGCTTCCATATGATAACAAACCATTGGTCTCGGCGATGACGGGCTCAACGTGAATAAACTGAAATATGCAAGGCACAAGAATATATAATGATGCGTTGCTGAGAGCAGAACTTGGTTTGGGGAAAAAAAAATTTATTTTCAAGGTTGTTGGATTTCCCCCAACTTCTATTTTCTGTTTTTCATTCACTGCTGTTCCACCATAACAACCATCAGTGTGTTGGCCTTTGTCGCTCCGTCTCCGTGTCTTCTGTGAGGCGAATTTAATGGAAAACAAAAGAAGAGAAACCAATCAAATTGTATAAACTTATATGTGCAAGCAGAACAAACTTGAGGAAAACATGGAAAAATGTCAATAAAATATGGATAATATTATAAGGGTACTGAGCACCCAAGATACAAACAGCTTGTGTGCAAGTACCTGCATGTTGCTGATATGGACATGGTGCTGTTGTTTCTGTTGTTGGTTACTCTGCAATGAGCATGATGTGTCGGGAAGTGATATCTCTGAAGCCAACACAAACTCCTCAGTTTAGCAATGGATGAAACGTGAAAGAATGTGAGCACCAAGATACAAAAACAAGGTGTAAGTACCTGGACTTGTTGCTTGCTCTGGATTGGGGAAGGTGGGCCAGCTGTTCTTGCTGTTGTTGGTACTCTTGCCATGAGCATGTGTGTCTGGAGACGTTATGTCTTCTAAAGCAACACAAACCCTCAGGTTTAGCAATGGATGGAAACTATAAAAAGTGCCTGAGCACCAAGATACATAACAGGTAAAGACTACCGTACCTGGACATGTTGCTGCGTCTGGACTTGTTCCCAATGGGTCAGCTCTTCTGCCTACGGGCCAGCTCTTTCTTGCCATTGTTGGTACTTTTCCTGAGTATTGTGTCTGGAGGTGTTGCTGAAGCTCTGGAAGCAACAGCAAACTCCTGTTGAACCTCAGGTTAAGCAGCCAGCAGCACCGAGGGCACTGGAGGAAACAGTCACCATGATATCATGAACATGAAGTCAACATGATATTTCATGAACTTCCTGGGAAAGCCAGCCATGACACGTCCACCTGCCTCCAAAGCCATCGCCGAACTGAGCATCACCCGTCGTGCAAAGTCCTTCCTTGGCCAACACTGAGCTCCTGACCACATGGCAAAGCTTTCCTCCTTCACTCTTTTTTTTCCCACCTGTGGACAAACTCCACACTCTCTTCAATCCCACTCTCCAAACAGCTTTCACCAACCAACTCCCCCACCAAAACCACGATGATCTTTTCTACCCCCTTAATCCACCCCAAACCCACCTCTTCAAATTGCCTGCTTTCCTCCTCAAGTCCCTGTCGTGTGTCCCTCTTCCCTTCCACAGATCTCCTAATGTCCCTGTTTCCACTCTATTTGTGCCGAATAGGAATCATCATTTGAGATGCTTTGCGAAGGCGAACGCGCGGGTGCAGGAGGTACGGTTGCGCAATCGCGTCCTGTATCTGAACTCCCTGCACATGGGAACGCACGGCTCCCATCCTGTTATTCACCACTCACACTCCTGCACCTGACTGCACCACCACTCCCTGCACCTCATGTACCACCACGGCTTGCTCCTGTTTGCACCATCACCACTCCTGGCCCCACTGAATCGTTCATACACCACTTCCAATATCTCAGCATACCGTCCCTCCACAACCGTAACCAACTGTATTCTCCAGTTTCTCAACGTTCCCTCTTGTTGTGAACGATCCATCCGTTTCCTCGACCTCGTCTCCCATGCCTCAAGCGGAGGCCGTTTCCTCCACACTTCCTGCACAACGAGGCCTCTCCCTGCTTCCTTCAACCAAACAACACAACCAACCGCACGTTTATAAACACATCCCACAGCCCCTGACAAAAATCACAACAAAATTAAAAAACACAAAACAAACCACTATTTGGGCCAGGACCAACAACAAACACGCAGCCGCAGGATTGAACAAGCACCAGGTGAGTCTCCGTGGAAAAAAAAACAGCGTGAATCATTCTGAATCATGAAACCAAGAACAAACTTCTTCAACCAAATGAGATTTTAATGAAGTTTTTTATAATTATTATTTTTACTGTTATTATTATTATATTTATATATATTTATAATATGTATATTATATTTATTTATACGTATATTTATATATATTTTAGTTATATATATATATATTTATTTACTGTATATATATTTATATATATTATTTCGTAAATTTATATATTTATTTTATACTATTAATATTAATTTTTCTGTATATATTATTATCATATTTATTATATTGTATATATTTAATATCTTATTTATTTTTAATATTTATATATTTATTTCTTATATATTTATTTATTATATTATTTATATATTTTTTGATATTATTTATTAATATTTTATTTATATATTAGACCGACAATGACGTATCGAACTCACTCGAACGTCGCGCAGCACTACCGTCCGGGTTTTCGAGCAAAATTGCGCAATTTTTAAACTTTTCCCTTGTACGCCGCTCGGTCACCGTCGTGTTGTTTCCCTGATGACCTGTTCCAGAAAACGTGAAGAATGCCAAATGATTGATGAACATTCACCGCACAGCCAACATCGCCGAGCAAGCGAAAGCCCTTCACGTTACCTGTCGTTTTGGCGCCAAAATTCCAAGATGGCGGCGCCACGAACCCCCCCCACCCCACCCAAGAACAAATCTTCAGCGCTGATCGTGACGAAGGACATAATTATTAAATTGTTCAACCCTGGTCTTCATCGTTCACTCTCACGATGTCGTTCGACACCGTCGTCCTTTCCGTCACGTTATTAAAAATTGTGACTAACCTTTGTTGGTACAATATCTTTTCCAAATCGCAGTCGATTTTCGCATCGACACTAAAAAAAACGTGACCTGCCTTGACTCATAGTTTTTAAGAAGCATCTCGGTGCTGTTATAGCAACAGTATCACGTCAGTAAGCTTGCGTGCTTCCACTTTTTACTTCTGTGTCGCAGGTTGACGTCACAATATGAAGAATTAAGAAGTAAAATTCGTACCGTAACAGATATAAATGTTCAGAAACTATTTGAATGTATTAGACGATTACAACGATTTAGGCAGGGGAGCTTTAGAAGCGTTGCATGTTCCAAGCCGGGTCCGTTGAGCTTCGTCGGATGGACTGTCACTGACCCCCCCCCCCAAAATGCAGCGGTGACGGCATGGCTTGACGCGTACATTGATCTTTCCTCACATACCAGTACCGTACTACCTCTGTCGGGCGGTGATCCGCCCCACCGTTCGCGTAAGGGTTTGTATGACAGCGAGCGGAAAAAACAACCAGGGAGCAGCGTGCCGGGCATCAATTAGGCCCGCCACTAGACCAATTGAGATCGGGAACACGGAACTTCCCGTGACACAGGTTGTTCGCGTGTCCCAACTTGTCCATTTACCTGCGGTCCTCAGCCATCCCAGAGCGGATGACACTTCTTTGTTTCATTACTCAAGTTTGCATCGGGTCCACTCTCTAGTTGGTACATTCCAAGTAGTACCCTTTGAGTCATACAACGACAGATTATCTAATACCTCAACATCTATGAACTTTCGGAAATTGGGGACCGATTATTAAACACTGTCTCATGTCGCGTTGGTCTGGGCAACGCTCCAAAGGTTTGGTAAAAGAAAAAGATGGGTTTTCGGAGGTTCCACTGGTGTACTAGAATACCATCAGTAAACACTGGAAATTACTTGAATTTTCAATTAATTACCTGTCCTAATAGTGAAAGCAAAAGTATTGTCTCACACTTGCACTGTAACATACGATCCTTTCGTGATCACGAACCTTAGGAACCAATCCTTTAAGAGTCGAATTAATATGGCTTGGAATATTACAACCCAACTACGGTAGGTGTGTCGGACTTTGCTACGTGGGTCGAAGCGTTTCCTAGCCAAAGAGCGTCTACTCCTCTGGTTAACGCAGGAGTCACTTCGTAACGTCTCCTTTCCCTTATATTCTGCCACCTCTTCTGAGTCTACAGGGTCAGATTAGATTGGCCACCCCCCGCTGGGACTCAGCAATGTACCATCTGGAGCTTGAGGTGGGTCATTTCCTGCTGTGACCAGACCTTGAATAGCTTTTGCGGAACATTGCAAGGCCTTGTATCTCTGATTCATGTCATGCACACACTCAAGGTACCCAGTCAGAGGCAGCACAGCAACCCCAAAACATCACGAACCTCCTCCAGTGGACTGCAGGAAGGTGTTCTTTTCTTTGAAGGTTCATTTTTTTTTCTGTAAACATAGAGATGATGTGCTTTACCAAAAGGCACTAATTTAGTCTCACCTGCCTGCAGGACATTCTCCCAGAAGGATTTTTGGCTGTCAGGTGTGTTTGGCAAACTCCAGTCAGCCCTCAGTTCTCTTCTTTCGTGCCTCTCCCTTCTCTTTCTCTCTCTCTCTCTATGTCCTTCCTCTCCCTCCCCTTTCCTTCTCTCTCTCTTTCTGTCCTCTCTCTCTCTCTCTCTCTCTCTCTCTCTCTCTCTCTCTCTCTCTCTCTCTCTCTCTCTCTCTCTCAG
>JAXMNL010002363.1:0-12455 GCA_035128595.1 Eptatretus atami
TAACCCTCGAGGGATTTAGTGTCTTATACCACTCCCTTCCATTCCACATCGGTCTCCTTCATCCTCTTTCCCTGTGCCAGGCCAACAAATACTTACTCGTGTCTCCTCACCCGACTTGTCAGCCACTCCCGTCTCCCTCTCCTCATCCCCAGCTACTTTTCTTTTCCTGCCCTTTATACTGATCTCCGCGTCTCCTCGAGAACCCTCTTACCTATATAAGTCTTCTTAATCCTCTGTACTTCATACAACTATCTTATTACCAACCTCATTCATCTCTAAACATCCAGCCGCTTCCCAATCACCCCTTTCCTCTTCTCTCCTCCACCACCCTCTCTCTTATCCATCTAAGGCCTCAGTTCTTTCCACTATGTCTACATGCATTACTTACCTTATATATGACTGTACAAATGCTATTCTCAATCACCCAAACTACCTCGACCAACAAGAATACCTATCGCTCACTGATCAACATTTTAATCTCAACACATCATCACCCCATGTCTATCCTCCTACCCAATCTAGTCCTACCATCAAATGCCACCGCATGCAGTCACTTCGTATCCTTATCCTTTCAATTTACGCAACCCTCTGGGCATGTCATCCCTCATATTAATTATTATATAAAAATTCACTAACTTATCTTAATATTGTTTCAAAATCATTATTTTTCCCCTATCGCGCGATTCTATCTTTCAATAGACACTAATCCTACATTCACTCGTTCCCTACACTTCGTATTTGTTTGTCATCCCTTTAATTACCATTCCGGTCCTATCACTCTCCTTTTCCTCTCACCTCGACCTCCTCACAGGTTCCTCCAATAAAACTTCTGTCAATGTTCATACCTATCACCATTATCCCATCCTCCTCTTAACTATCTCCTACTCCTCCCTTCGTCTATTTGTAAATTATTATTATTCATTTAAATTATCCATCACTCACGACTGCTTACGGTTAACTCCGTTCACCAGCTCCCATAAAGCTCTCCGACTAATACTCTCGGTAACTCGATCCATAAACGAACCTTCTTAGACCCCCACTGAATCAATCTCCTTCTCAGCGCAGCATAATTCGCCCACCTATAATTTTCTCCCTACCTCCCAAATTCACTCGATCTGATCTAACATTTCCTACCAACGATCCCAACTCCCACTCCGGCCCCCACCCTCTATCAGCCCACCTAACAAACACTCCACCACCCATCATCACTTGCTCTGGTAGTAACCACAATACTCATATCAACCCTAAATATCCGCACCCTCTCGAACCTCATTACAACAGCACTATACACCTGCTCCACGATGTTAGCTCCGGACTTTATACACTCTTCTCACATCTCCTTACTTATCCCCGCATTTAATTGACCCACATACAACACCCATTGCCAAGCTCCTTAACACCCACTATCTCATGACCATCACGACAGGGACCTGAGTCATCCGACGCAATCTCACGAACTCCCCATCTCGCAATGTATCATCCGTCTGTTCTCAAATCGGATCTGCTCACATCCCGGTAAGAGAACACACAACGCCCCTACGCACGATCCTCCTTCTACCTATACACCAATCCATCCATATTCAGAATTCTACCCCACCGCCCCATTGATAGAAAACACCCCATACCCCTCAGTTTTTCCACCCTCACATCCCCTCTATCCTAATAAAACTTCCTCGTATATCCTAATTAGCCTCCTCTAAAACTATCCCACTGCAATTCTTAACCTCTTTAAAATGCCGGAACCTTCTCACACTATTCCCTCGATTTTTCTGCTGTTACCCCACGCTTCCCACACCACTTCTCTGGGTCCATACTCAACGCATTATCGCGTCCTAATCATCGAAATTACACCTACACCGAACCCTCCCCGACCCTCTTCTCCAATGGTCCTCCCACCTTACTTTTGCTCCCTAAAACACCCCCACTCAACTGTCCAACACCATCCATACTCCCCGAAATCTATGTTCACGATCACATTATCCTGGCGAACTAGATTGAATCTCTAGTGCTGCCTCTACAACACTCACACCTCATCATTACTCCCTGCCTAATCACACTTCGCCCCCTACCGCCTTCGACCTTCTCGATCAGCCTTCTCTCCCGTTATTTTATAACTCGCCACCTCTCCGTCCTTCGTCCTCTAATAAAAGAACCACTACTTTACGCCGCTATCCTCTCTCAGCTACATTTTCGCACCAACCCACACCACACGTAACTCTTATCACACCCATTGCCTTATAGTTAAAGCTATACTACCCAACATGTCTCCCCTCCATCTATCTTTAAGTTGCATGAATTTATCACGATAAGCCCTCCCCTCCCGCACACGATGTTGCTACTCTCGCCATCCGTACTGGGCTTGTCCACTTCAGCCCCCCCCCGCGATTCTCGCAACACCGCTCCCCGTTACATTCTCCTTTCCCTCCCCTTTTTTGAATTTTTTAATCCATCTTGTCTGTCCCATCAGACCTAACCATTATTACTACGACGGTGCCACACTGGTATAGACGCACTAATTCTTGCCGCCCCAGCGTCCATTTACATTACATTACCCTCTCTCTCAAATTAGCTCCTCATACTCGTGTTGCAAACTTTACACTATTTGTTACATGTCCTTTATTAGTAAATTTACCTTTTACCCCTACCTCTGTCTTTCATCCAAATCTCTGTAACCGCCACACACAACACACTCTCAATATCAAGAACTTCCAAAACTCACCTTGAACTCATCCTTTTCAATCCGGACATTCATCAATCTTTAAAAATTGACATCATTATACAATAAATCACCATGCTTAAACAGATAATATTCCATATTCCTATTTTCATACGACTAGCTTAAAAAAATTATTTCTTTCTTTTAATTCCTAATGATATTAAAGTCTTAGAACTTGAATACCTTTATTACAATTACCAATATCATCTATTTAAAACAATGTTTGTACGTTCAAACTATACTTCATCTTAACACACTCTTACTCTACTTGCTTTTCGATATGTTTCTTGAGCACACTGTAACATTCTTATAATAATGCAATGATATTGTTTACTTAAAACTTATAATTATTATATTGCATTGTAATTTAAATTAATCATTCTTCTATTAAAATTTTAAAATATAATTTTACTTACATTTTTTTCTTTATTTAATTTGTCTATTTTATATCAATATTACATTTTCTATAATTTGTTTATCTAACATCTCCGTGACTTTTCGTAACTATCATTCTTATCATTTTCCACATTCAAATTATTTATAGAATGTATCAAAAAAACATAATTTTATATATAATAAAATTATACTTCTAAAATAATTTTAATTTTTTTTATTTATGTTATTAACGAAACTTAAATAAACTTATGATAACATATTTATTTAACGAGATTCATATTTATTATGTTATTTGCACTTATTATCTAATATAACTCGTTTAATTCTACTCAATTTAAATACTTTTTTTCTAAATGCCTAACTTCCATTTAAACATAAAATTTTTATCCCTTATTAATCCGTATGCTCACCCGTTAATTTATCCGTATCATCTATTTTTCAAATACTAATTATATCAAATATTTAGAAATTTTAGACATGTACAAAACTATTTCATTAATTTCCGCTGTTCTGTAACCACGCAATCGAAATTCTCACTTATTTTTTTTGCACCTTCCTAATTACCTCAACTCAAATAAAACTATTGTTCATTCTTCACGTTATTATATTGTCTTGGAATAATTCCACTAAACGTTGGGATTTGAATGCAATTCGTAAATGCTCACATAGAACAAGGTCCATCAATGAATTCTTTCTTTGTCAGTTTCCTGATCCATCAAATCTATTAATTATCCTAACAATTCAAATTATACATCAGTTTCCTGGAACTCCTTAACTTCTTTTCTATCAAATCATAATTATTTTTTTTTATTTAAAATTTACTAAAAACACAGGGGTCCTTCTATTTTCCTTCTTTCTTATTCTATTAAATCATCGTTAAGCCAGTTTTAAATTCTCTATGTGAATTTTGTTTTGATCTCTTACTAAGGTTGTTTTCTTAAATACAGTTTCAACCATAGTGTTCTCCGAGAACTCATTTCCATCTCTTATGCATTCACATAGCATCGCATCTAATTTCTTTACTTTATTAGTTCCTAATCTACTATCATTAGTATGCTTGCCTCACTTCGAAAAGAATCCATATTACCCACAAACATGCTGTTCGTTAACTCTGTAATATCTCGCACTTACGATGCGGAACTTACTTTTCAGATATTTTCCTCAACGATGTCGAAACATATAAACATTTCCTTTTCATCTATTCTACTGATATTACTAATTCAAATAAAGACATTGTGTCTATTGTCTATAACACGTCAGTAAAGGTTTTAGATCTGGACTATTCCAGACATTTCTTAATATCGTAGAATTCAGCTATCTATTTGATGCAACTTACAGAGTTTCTAAAATTTTGTATATTTGTTTTATACATTGTGTATTTTATATAATATATTTTTTAAGTATAAGAATCAATTTGTTTATTCAACAAAATAATTATTCAAATTTATATATTTTTAATTATTTAATATTTTATTTTCTGGCATTTACTAAATTAATTTATCTCTAATTTAAATTTTAAATACTCCATAAAATCATTATCTTTTGTCGTTAAGTTTTTAAATATTTTTATTTTACTCTTATTTAATTTTTCCAAGTCTATCTATTTTTTTTTATTTCGTGTTTATTTTCTCTTCATTTTAATACAAATCGAATCCTCCATTCTTTACATATATAATAAAATATAATTTAACACTGATCCTCTTACATCTTTACTACACAATTCAGATTTTAATTTACAGCACCTAACTTATACATATTAATGTCTCTCATTAATCAATAACCATTTTCCATTCCTCACTCCATACTACTTTTTCTAGTTCATCAAAATTTTATCTGTACTTTGATCACGATTTTTTTTTGTATAATTGCTTTATTTCCGAACACAACACTTACCAGATTCTCCCAAAATTCTATTTTTTTTATTTAGATAATCAGGTGTAAAATTTTTCGATTTAAATTTTAACAAAATTATATTATTGATTTATATTTTCAACTGTGTGAAACTTTATTAGTGTCATTAATGTAAATATATTCATAACATATTTATATTTATATTTTTTATTAAAACTACAATTGTTATATTACATTATTCGTAACTATAATTCAATTATTAATAATTATAACTTAATTGAATAATTTATAAACATAATACATTTCCAAACCTTATTTTATGTTAATTTAAAAAAATAATTTAATGAAATCAACTAACCCTTATTTTAGATTCAAAACTGTGTTATATTTTTAATTTAAAATACCTCTATTTTACATCAAATTCATAATGAATTTATTAGTACATTAATCACAGTATTTAATAAATTAATAATACGTTTTATCTTTTTTAAATGTTTAAAGTTTTTAACATATTAAAATATTCTAAATGCTCTATTATAACTCCTTATTAATTCAATTCATTTTCGTCTTTCTATCATTTAATATTTATCCCTTACTAAATGTATAATCATTCCATCATTTCATCATTCATCGTAATTATTAATGATAAGTAAAGATTCATTTTTCATTAATATTTAATTCTTAAACAATCTTTTTAAATTTTATTAAATTAAACAATAATAAAAATGAATAAATTTTTCTTATATTTAATAATAATTTCATAGTAAATGGCATTTTTACAGTTAATATCTTTTTTCCATCAAGTTTTTTATCATTTCTTTTTTTCTTAAAAAAATTTTTTCTATTTATTCACTTTATTTAAAACATTTATTAACATTAGACTTTATATTTATTATCACTTAAATTCACAAGAACTTACAGAATGTATATCTAATTTTTGATATTCATCTGTTTTAATTCTCTAAAAACTTAAATAAATATTTATTTATTCTTTTATCTAATTTGTCTCATACATCTACTCATTTAACTGATTTACTCCGTTCTAAAATTTAGACAATTTTCCATAATATATATAATTTATTTACTCATCACTATTAATATTATTAATTATATTAATACTTTTGCTCAACTTTTTATTACTTTTAAAAATTTATTTTTTCATAAAAAATAGCCTATTTTATTTATAAATAACTAGTTCATTTTTATATCTGTTCAATTTATGAAGAAATTTATAACTTCTAACTGTTTCGTAAGTTATTTAAATTATATTAAACTTTAATAATATTTTATTTAGATTAAATTTTGTTAATCCATAAATATTACGACAAACTCTAAAAAAATAAAAATCTTCAACTCAATTAAAATTTACTACTTTTCACTTTTTTTCACTATAAGATATACTATGATTTATAATTTTACTATGTTTTTATTAATTTTTCTTTTATTTTAATTTTTATTAAAAAACTCGAACACCAAAATCTGCATCACAACATAATATTAATTTTAACGACCTACTTCTAAGAATCTAATATTAACATAGAAAATTAAATCAGATTAATGGTCCATTTTTCAACATTATTTTATGCCTATTTCATGCAAGATATCAAAAATCTTAATATTTCAATTATTAATTTCTTTTAAATTTTCGGTATATTCATTATTTTTATATTAAAAATATTTTTTTCAATAATTGTTTAAATAAAAAAAATAAATTTTTCTATAAATAAAAATAATATCAATATAATATAAATATTTTTTTAAAACTTATAATTTCTTTAAAAATATAAAACATTGTTTTTAATTTTTTTTTGAATATAATGATATTAAATTTCAAAATAATTTATTTTTTTAAAATAAAAATAAAATTAATGAATTCTATTAAAAAATTTAAAAAATTTATTATTAATTATTAAAAATATATATTTATATATATTAAAAATATAATTATCTTATATCTAATATAAAAAATTTTATAATAATATTCTCTAATATATATCTATAATTAATAATTATTAATATTAAAAATATAACTTGATTTATATAATTTATTTTAAAATTAACAATATTTATAAAAATTAATAACTAAATTTTTTTCTCTATATTCTTTTAATTGTTTACATTAATAAATTTGTCTATTTTATTTTTCAATTTAAATCTTAGAAATAATAAAATTTTTATAGGTATTTATTTAATGAATTAAATATGAATAGTTAAACATTTTATAAATATTATATTATATATTTTTTATATTTATATAATATATTATATTATATTATTATAATATTTTATTTTTATTATTAAAATTTAATAAAAATATTTAATTAATATTATAATCTTTCTTTTATTTATTTATTTTAATTATTTATTTATAAAAAAATTTAATTATATTTTTTATTTAACAAAAAAATTATTATTTTTTATCAAAAAAATTTCATTTTTTCATATTAATATTATTTTTATTATATTATTATTATTATAAATATTTTATTGGAATATCAAATTTTTTTAATATATTTTTATTGGTTTTTAAATAAAAATATTTAATAATAATTATTTTATTATCATCATAATTTTAATTTATTAGATTTTAATTTAATTTATTATACATTTATTATAATAATTTATTTTTATTTTTTTAAATTTTACGTTATTTTTTAAATTTTCATTAATTATTAATTAATAAATTATCTTTAATTTCTTTCTTTTCTTTCTATATAAATGATTCTATTTTTTTAAAATATTATATTTTTTAAATTTTTTTTATTCTTAATATTTCTTTAAAAATAATTTTTAATTTTATATTTGTTTAAATCAAATATTATAAAAATGTATTATAAATTTTTTTTTTATTATATTATTTAAATGGTAAATATTATAATTTTTTTTTATTAAAAATTTTTTTAAATTAAATTATTTATTAAAATAACATTTTTATTTAATAATTATTTTTAATTTTTTATTCTCATAAATTTTTCTTAAATATTAATATTTATAATATTATATAAATTTATTAATCATTAATCTGATATATCATTCATACAACAACTCTTAATTCTTATCAAATTTCTAAAATTTTTTTATTTTTACTTTCTTACTAACACTCATAAAATGCTTAATAAAAAATTTATATTTACGCACATTTTTACATCTGTTCATTTATAAAAGTATCAATTTCTTTAATTAATTTCAATTTTCTACCTTACACAATTACAAAATACTTAATTCCCAATATCTCTTACCTAAACTAACATCTTTCTTTCATATGATAAAACTACTGATTCTTTTTGATTACAAAGCTGTTTAAATACAAAAAACAATATAACTAAATCACATCCGAAATATAAATTTAGTATTTAATTTCATATTCCAAATTTCTTTCAAAATCTTTAACAATTTCTATATCACTTACCATATCGCATATATTTATAATGTTAACTATAACAATTTTTCTTATATAATTTTACAACACACTTATACCAATTCCATTTTTAGGCAAAACCTTATCTAATTTTTCTGCTCCCACCCACAATCTTCTATAAATTCCACATCAAAAACTCAAGTCTTACCTTTCACTTTCTGGACCTACCCTACTCTAGAATTTTATTTAACCTTTTCTCTACTTTTGAAATTTATACAGCAATTCTCATAAACTACATCTTAACTATTATTTAAAGAATCCCTAATACACTTACACGTCTCCTCCTTCTCTGCGCACTCTCACAATCGCATAAATCTTATTTCTTTCCATCTTTTAAAACAATTATTTATTTTGATTAATAATTATAAATTTTTAATATTATTTTAATATATATTAAATTTAATTTAAATTTTATTAATATTTATATTTAAATAATTTATATAATAATAATTTATTATTATTTTTTTTAATTATTTTAAATATTTATTTATTAAAAAATAAATAATAAATTAAATTTTAATTCTATTAATTTTTTTAAATTATTTAATCAATTCTTTTATTATTTTTATTTTTTTATAAATTTTTAATTTAATAAAATTATTATTAATTATTTTATTTAATTAAATTAAAAATTTTCATTATATTAATACTTATACTTTATACCTTACATTTAATATAATAATTTAAATAATTATAATATTAAAATTTTTTATTAATATGTTTAGTATTAATTTTATTACTTAATGATATAAATTCTAAATCGCAACTCATTTACATATCTATAACCACACTACCACCTAACCAAACTTTTCACCCATATCAACTTCTATTCTATCAACTACGTCACCATTCTTTTCCAACAATATTAAATTATCCATTATATAACTGAACTCACATTTACTCGATCTCATTAATATCTCTCCATTATTCTTATTGAAAATATCCACAAACCAAACACAATCTAACACCTTTAAATATCTACACCTTCTAACGTTCAACATCAATTATATACAATCTTTATTTTGATTCTCACGAAAACTTAACCTCAATCATCAAACAATTACTCACAGCTCCTTCTATAATTCTTTCCTTACAATACCACAATCTACTACCATCATCATCTATTTAATCCACTTTTTTTTTTATATTTTAGTTTATTATCATTATCTTAAATATTTAATTTCATTATATATAAATTAAATTTCTCAATTCTCTAAATTATCAATGTGTTGAATAAAATTAAATATTATTTCTTATCTTATTAAATTTACTTTTTTATTAATTTTAATTTACCTTATTATTAATAATTCAAAAATAATTACATTCATTTTTCATATTTTATTTATTTACTTATGTTATTATTTTTATATTCATGTTATTAGACATTTTATTAATTTTACATATTTTATATTAAGGGTTTTAAACTTTATTATTTAATATCTTACGTAAAAATATCTTTAAATATAATATTTTCATATTTTTTTATATAAAAGCTTCTTATTTTTCTTTTATTATTTTTTATCATAAATATTTAATTATACATTCAAATTTTTTTTTTTTTTCTTTCTTTATTAAAATATCTGATAAAATATTATCACAGTCACAATTTTATAGAAATAAATAATTATTGAATATTAATTATCTATTTCAGTACAATTTTTATAATCCTATATCTTTAATATCAAATTTAACATAAATAAATCTTTTTAATTACTATTAATTTCATATACATTATTTTTTCTCATTTTTTACCTAAGTATATTATCTGTCGCCAATGCTTTGTTTTTCGAAATGTTTAATGCTCGATGGGATCATTCAGGTGCATACTGGTAGCAGGAGGTACTTCAACGTTTTCAGTGATTACTTTGATTCAGGTTCCCACAAATTTTCTTGGAACTGGGATATCCAAAGTTTTTGCAAGATGTGCAACAGATTACATATATAGAAACTCTATTATTGTCGTGCTGCTACATCTGTTCTGACATGAGTCTTGTGTGGTGGGTCGTGTATCAGTCATAAATCATACACATCAATTCTCTTTGGATACCCCCAACCCCTTATCCCTCACTATATCATCTTATCTCTATCTCTCTACCTCTCTCTCTCTCTCTCTCTCTCTCCTCTCTTCTCTCTCTCTCTCTCTCCTCTGTCTTACTGCTCCTCTATCGCCTAGAAATTAGCTCAGACACTAGGCTTCACCTTTCCACACGGGCACAAGAAAATTACACCGATGTTTTCACAACATGGCCAGTCAGTCCTCACCAAGACGAACCACAGTCCATGTGCCTTCACCAAGACGTCACAGCTATGTCCTTCACAACACGACACAGTTGTCCTTCACCAGGACGTCACAGTATTGTCCTTCACAGACAAGACACAGTATGCTCCTTCACAAGACGACACAGTATTTGTTCTCTTACAACACACATAGTATGCCCTTCAGGAGACGACACAGTATGTTCTTCACAACCGACCCATAGTATCGTCCTTAGAAGACGACACCCAGTATGTTCTTCACAACACGACACAGTATTAGTCCATTCACATACGGATGTCACAGTATGTCCCTTTCAGAAGACGACACAGTATGTTTCTTCACACACCACACAGTATGATCCTTGCCACAAGACGGACACAGTATGATCCTTCAGAAGGACGACACCAGTATATGTCCTTCACCGCGACTACAAGGAATGTCCTTCACAATAGATCGTGTCACAGTATGTCCTCACAAGAGGTTCTACAATATTGTCCTACAAGCAAACCAGTATAACTCTCTTCACAAGGACACAGCTCGATATGTCATCCACAGACGACACAGTAGTCTTCACAGAGATTGACACCAGACGATCTTCCACAAACACCGACACAGTATGTCCTTCACAAGACGACACAGTATGTCCTTCACAACACGACACAGTATCTCCTTCACAAGATTTCACAGTATGTCCTTCACAAAACGACACAGTATGTTCTTCACAACACAACACAGTATGTTCTTCACAAAACGACACAGTATGTCCTGTCACAACACAACACGTTGTCCTCACAACACCAATGCGCTTACACAAACACAGTATGTTCCTTCACAACACAACACAGTAATGTCCTTTCACAACACGACACAGTATGTCCTTCACAACACAACACAGTATGTCTTCACAACACACACAGTATGTCTTCACAACACGACACAGTATGTTCTTCACACACGAACACAGATATGTCCTCACAACAAACACGTTGTTCATTCACAACACAACACAGCGCAGTTCTTCACAACAAACACAGTATGTTCCTTCACAAACAGACGACACAGTATGTCTTCACAACACAACACCAGTATGTCCTTCACAACACGACACAGTATGTCTTCACAACACCACACGTATGTCCTTCACAACACGACACAGTATGTCCTTCACAACACAACACAGTATGTCTTCACACACACAGCAAGAAATGTCCTTCACACACGACAACAGTATGTCCTTCACAACACAACACGTATGTCCTTCACAACACGACACAGTATTGTCTTCACAACACACACACGTAGTGTCCTTCACAAACGACACAGTATGTCCTCACAACACAACACAGTGTCTTTCGAACACGACACGTATGTCCTTTCACAACACAACACAGTATGTCCTGACAACACAACACAGTATGTTCTTTACAACACAACACAGTATGTTCTTTACAACACAACACAGTATGTCTTTACAACACAACACAGCATGTTCTTTACAACACAACACGACACAGTATGTCCTTCACAACCAGTGGTGTCGTCTAGGTTTTTGTAGTGAGTATACTGTGATGATCCCCTCCCTCCCCACCTTCGCCCACATCTGTGCCGGACGCGACACCGCCATACAGCACACGCAACGAATACACCCACACACAACTGAGAGCATCCCTACAAAGACCGGGTAAGTGTTCCGAACAAATTACTTCCAAGAGAGCTTTGTGCGGCTAGTTTGCATGTAATCACCAGGTTCAAGTGCACGAGTCTTGAGCATTGAAGTTAAGCACTACATTGGATGAAGATTTTTTTTAAAAAATAAT
>JAXMNL010002365.1:489-12183 GCA_035128595.1 Eptatretus atami
CGGGTATTTGTTTCAGTTTATAATTGGAAGAGGCAGGGTGAGTCCTAGCGTTTAAGTCAGTTGAGGCCTTAGGTAAATGGTGGGAGAAAAGGGTATAGAATATAGATAGAGACCAAAGGAGAAAGGAAGAGGAATACATAAAATGTGATAGATGTAGGATACTCGTTCCGAATAAGGATCGTATATCATGTCAATCCGAAGGAGAGCAAGGAGAGTGTTAAAAGCGCTTGTTCTTACTTACATTGATCTACAAAAGGTGACTTACCTGAGGTCTTCGTATTTATGTGTGAACAAAACAACAAAACGACAAAGGAACATTAAATGTGACTTACCTTAGTGCAATTTTATTACAGGTGTGTTTTTCGGGCTGAAATGGGAACAGAAAGAACAATAATGTCAAATAGGATTGATGTTTTCACTCACAGATCTACGAGTCAAAGTGTGTACTCTCTCACAACACACACAAACAGTCACACGCCACACACACACACAGTCACACAACCATACACACACAGTCCACACACCACACACAGTCACACGCACACACACACGCAGTCACACACACATCACACCACACAACATTCACACGCACACACACAAACACACACATACACACACAAACAGTCACACAACATACACACAAACACACACACACCACACACACCATACACACACAGTTCAAACCACACAGTCACACAGTCACACACACAAACAGTCAGAAACACACAAGCATTACACCCAAACAAGTCACACGCACACACATACACAACACACAAACAGTCACACGCCACAACACACACACACACACAAACCACACACACACATACACACACGCAGCACACACACACATCACCACACAAACAGTCAGAACATACAACACACAAACAGTCACACGCACACACACACACGCAGTCACACACACACAGTCACACACACAATACACACCACACAGTCACACACACACAGTCACACACACACAAACAGTCAGAAACACACACAAACATACCACACAAACAGTCACACACACAAACACACATACACACACAACAGTCACACGCAACACACACACGCAGTCACACAACACACAGTCACACACACATTACACACCACACACAGTCACACACACACACAGTTCACACAACACACAAACAGTCAGAAACACACACAAACAGTCACACGCACACACACACAAACCCACACGTAGTCACACACAACAGTCACACACACAAACAGTCAGAAACACACACAAACAGCACACACACATACACACACATGCAGTCACACACACAAACAGTCAGAAACACATACACACACACACACCACACACCAAACGCTTGTGAAGTATTTGTTGCCATATCGGTCATACCTGAACAAGCTTTCCGAGACATCCCAGAATGGCACGGAATACCTTGCAACTTATTATTTGAAGACATGGAGAGATAAATATTGTTGCGAATTCGCGCCCGTCGCGCGTGCGATCGCGCCACGCGCTCGAACGCGACCGCCTCGCCCCACCCGGACGGACAATTCAGTCGTGACCCTCCGGCGAACGCCGGGATCCAGTCACGGGTGGGCCTTTCGACCTCACCAAATCGTGCCATCGGCCACCCGCGTAGGATAGGGTTGTTCGCCAAACTCGACCTACCTAAGTACCCACGCGGATGGTAAACCGGGCGATTCGTACCTCGTCCGCAGGTCGACTCCGACACGAGCCGCTTGGGCGGGCCGTTCGTAACTATCCGGGATTTAACCGAGCGTTGTTATATCGTCGACCTCGACGGTTCGCAGTTCGATTATGTTACCGGGCGTTTTGCACCCACTACGAACCTGTACGTGAAGGCAGGGGAGGTTCATTAAAGAAAGCGAAGCGAAACGGAAAACAGTTCACCACAATGCACATTTATTCCGCGGCACGCGGAGCCACACCTTATAGCACGTATTTACAGCCACAATTACGAATGCCACATATATTCTACATAGAACAAAAGAAATTGCCACAGATAAAAGAAGGAGTTAAAGTTAAAACCGACTACACGACCACACGGAACCACTTATACAGTACTACCTTAACCAGACACGGCGCCACAACACGCATTCACACCGAAGCAAAGAAAAGACCCCCTCAAAGGCAAGGGAGTCAGACTGCGGCCCGGTGGGCCATAATGCGCGTGGAACCTGGATGAGCGGCCAGGCCCACGATGACCGAAGGGTCCCTACCCGCGCCCTCGTGGCGAGCCGCCAGAATGTCGCTGCACGGCCGGTCCGTGGGCACCTGCTGGTGGTAAGTGGGAACGGGGCCCCTTGTCGCACTCTCTCAGCCGCCGGGGAAAAGGACGAGAATTGTGATAGCTCTGTGGAGGGAGTATGGCTGGCTTTCGGACTTCAACGCGACCTAGTCGTCCCGCTCCTCCAGTCCTCCTTCAGCCGATCGCCCTCCGCAGCCGTCTGCCCCACCTCTGCTTCGAGCTCCGTCTCCAACGACCCAGCCCAACTGACTCTCACCGATCTGCTGCTCCACCGACACTCCTCGAGCTCCCTCAATGCGCTGCGCCTGTTTTATCGGCTTCGGGAACCCACCATATCAAGATTCTCGGATCCAAACGACCTCAGGGGCGGAGCCTACGCTCGCCGATTGGACGGAGAAAAAGGCGGGGGGTTTATCATTCCTGATCCATCAAATTTTGCATATGCCGATTTTCGTCAGGCGGTCTTGGAGCGCTGGGCCAAGCCGCCCCGCGCTTCCTGATTGGGGATCAGATGTGGGCTGTATCATGCCTGATCCGAATCTCCTCAGAAAACCCGCCATCTGCACTCGCGTCTCGCGTGTCTCGCTGAAGACAGCTCGCGCTCGGCGCCCACAGGTGGTGCCGTGAATGGCCGTAAGGAGAAGGTGTGGAGGTTTCGGCGGTGTCGATGGCCATGGTTGCTGTGTTGAATGGCAGGTGATGCTGAGGTTTCGGTAGCGAGTGGTGAAGGTAGGTTTTTTGCTGCTGGCGTTGTGTTGTTGTTGGCGTGGGGGCTCAAACATAAAGGTAGAACAGAAAAACGCCTAACTCAAAGGATCGCAGCCCGAATGGAATCACATATAATTCCCTCTATACAATGGGTTTGGGCTAACTACACATGTACTTAAGAAATATATCTCACCTACGGGACCTTTTATGGTGTTTGCGAATTTCCAGAGCCGATAACACTACCCCCTCCCCTTTTACAGACTCGTCCCGAGTCGTCAAATTATCGATGTGCCATCATGTGTAGTCTCCCCTAGTACGATTTTACCTACGGATCCCTGAGTTGCCGACATCATGGTATTCGTGTCCCCAAAATAAATAACCTGAGGCGAGTAACTAACTAAACAAACTCACTCACACAGACGACTTAATTAAAATTGCCCGGCGCTACACAGTACATGCCGGGGGCGCACTCAATTTACAATTACAACTTAACACCTTAACTTATTAATTTAACACTACTCCATGGCCCAGGATCAATGGACTCTTGCAGGAAAAAAGGTAAGAGTCAACAGAAAACCGGTGCACGGGCCGCCCACTGCCAGGCCCTGTTGCAGCTGCCAACAGCATTTCCTGCCAGCTTGCCAAATACTGTTGCTGCGGATCTGGCACTGCGCACGCATGGAAATGAACAGGGGGGTGCCAAAGCAAAATGTTGAAAACAGCGGGCTGGTGAACAGGGGCAGTGGGCATTGACCATGGCAAAGGAAAGGAAACATAGCCTGGCAGAAAAGGCCGTTCAGGCAAACACAGCCCGCAGACGACTGGCCGGCACAGGCCTTGCAGTAAAAACAGCCGTCGGACGATTCCGGGCCGGCACAGGCCTTGCAGCAAAACACAGCAGACGATCCGGCCGCGCACAGGCCTTGCAGAAAACAACCACCGATGGAAGTTGGACCGGCACAGGCCCGCAGCACACAGCCGCAGACGATGAAGTTGGCCAGCGCCTTTGCCTCTGCAGTGAGAGGTTGGTGGAGGGATGCGGTGGTGTTGGCCACACAGACCAGGTCGACTCGGACCTACCCTACCTGTCTCCCTCCCACCTATCCCTTTGCCTGCCACTGTTCGATACCCACCCCTTAATTGCAAAACCCATTTAGCCCCCAACTTATTTTTTTTGTTGTTTTTATTTTCACCCTCTTCCCCCATTATAATCGTTCCCCTAACCCCCTTTATTCGTCCTTGTTCGGGCTTAACCTATCTCGTCTTCCTAGCCTACTCCAACCCCTACGTTCGCCTTCCCGGAGGGGAATAAGGAGAGCTGGGCGTCTTGCTGCCGAGGCCAACGAACTTCAGGATGCCTCCCCAGACGCAGCGATCTAACCCAAAGTGGGTCCAGCGGCCACAACGAGAAGCGAAGGGGTGGATAGGTGCGGGGGGTACACTTCTAACTCCCTAACCATTTAACTGTTAAACTACCCCGGGGCTTTCAACAAGCGCCTCTCGCTTTATCTATTGGTTCGTAACAACCCAGATTGTTCCCGTCGCCTGTGTTTGGTGTCCACTCAAATTTCGGGCCTCGCCCTCTTAATTTTCCCCTCGCTGCCCTTGCACGGTTTCGCGGGCTGGACGCGTGGCTCCCTTTGGCAGCCGACCCTCTGACGAATCTCCAACCCAATGCACCCCGGGCACTACACTGCCTCGAGCCTACCAGCTTCCCTAAACACCGGGGAGTGCCCCCAATGGCAAACTCCCCTGAAACGCCGCACGTGGCAGGCTTGGCGCCACCGGAGCCCCTTTCCGAGGGTCACCCGTGCCCACGACACTGCCCACGCGGCCAACGCGCTCCGGGCCCCGCCCCAAGCGGGGCGCACCCGTGCCCACTACGCTAACCCGGCCCGCCATGGGCCCTTGGCCTACCACGGCCGCTAGCCCCGGTTGCCCGGGGTACCCACTCAGCATACTCACCGTTCGCAGCCACGCTCCCAAGCCCGTCAAAGGCTTCCTGCACCCCTCCAAAACGGTTCTCGAGCCCTTACCACTCCCACCAACACAAAACGAGCCATCCATTTTTCAATTTAACTAACCCAACTAACTCACTCTACACTGACCCCGGGGTCCCTTGGCGGGAGTCACTCCTCCCCCCAATCACTCATGCACCATGCCATTCCACATTTCGCTCCACTCACACCAGACCGCTGGCCTCACTCACTCAACACGTTTCCACACAACTCACCAACACACAATCGCTGAATGCCTGCCCATCCTTCTCTCTACCTCCCCTAACTGGAACTTCGTGCTCCCATGTCATCCCTTAAACTACAGCACGTTCCTTTTAACACTACGTAGCTAAAACTACGTCCCCTCTACACATCCACAGTCTGTCTCTGCTCTCCAAATCATCAAAAATTATTTTCCCAACCTAATCTTACTAACATCCCTCTACCTATCCAATTCCACGGACTCCATGAGGACTTTAACCCTGCCCCAGTGAAGTCGGTCTAGCTAAGCTACCCTCCCCCTAGCTGATTCCAATCCTGCTGCCCTGGTAATGGGCGGTCTTTCACCCGTGTGCCCAGGGATCCTGTTCACCCGAAAGCGAGGCTTGCTTTCGTTAATTTTGGTATTGCCAAAATACGCGCAGCACCAGCGCGCGGCAACTCACAGCCTGGCGCTTTGCCACCTTGCCCGTGAACGTCATGCAGCTGCACGTGGTACCTCGTCCTCATGGACGGTACCATCGGCAGGGATTCACCCTCCTGCCGGATTCCAACCCTACGTGCAAGCCATGACGTCACCCTGCGCACCCCCAAAGCAAACCTCGCCACTCCGAGGCGGCTTCCCACCTGAACACACTGTGCTCTGCCCGTTGCGAGCTTAACACAAAGCTCGCGTGGAAGAACCCATCCGGTCCAAATCCATAATCCGCTAACTTTGTCCGGCCGCGGGATCGGCCAAATCTTTAAAAAATTTCTATACACGCTGGCGTTTCGGACCGGCGGCTTCACTCCCGCAAGCGAGCACGTGGGGGTCTCTTTGCGCTGCACAGCACGGACCCGCGCTCGCGTGCTGGGTGCAACCGTGCGCGGTTCCCCACAATAGCTACAGCCGCGACCCGGCTTTTGCCCACTGTCGCCGTCGTCTCCGCTTCCCACCCACGCACACCTGCGTGTCAACGGACGCACAGACTCCACTCCACACACTACATTCACACCGGGAGAGCGGCTGCATGCCTCACGCATGCCGACCGACATCTCCCATCACATACAGAGACCTCACACACACGGTCTCCCTCACACGGACCCTCTCACTCACACCCCAACCTTTCACCTGCCCAGGGGTCTCACTCACACCATGTGTGCCGCGAAAGCACGCATCTCCGCACCACTCGCAACACCACACCCCTGCACAACCAACACTGGGATTTCGTTTGTCCCCACAAGAGTTCCCGCGGCCTCTGTACCCCCCCAAGCTACACGCTGCACCTATCCACAGCCACTTCGTCCTTCAACCCGCGAGGACGACCGAACCCACCTGCGTTGATTCGCCTCAAGGGGGGCATACTCCCTCCCCTCGTTCCTGGAGGCGGCCATCCAGCCTGCTCACCCGGGTCTCTTAACCCCCAGGGGTTCCCGGGCGGGAGCTTTTTGTTTTTTTTTTTCCCCACCCCATTATCCTCCACTCCTCTGTGTGTTGTGTGTTCTGTTCCTTTAACCCCGTCATTATCATGCATCTTCTCCTCTATTTTCTCTTTCTTCCGCATCTCTATACATTGTTAGTTTCTGTTTCTTTCTGGAGTTTCCATCGTCTCTGGACTTCAATTTCATTCTCTCCTTCAGTCAGTAATTTCAAACTCGGTATAGTTTTTGTTTTCTCTCCCACAGTTTCTCGCTGCTCCTCATTTCCAATCTCATCGCTTTCTCTCAATTGCTCATTTCCTTCCTGTGTTTCATCCGCTGTTCTCTCATACCCTTCCTTGCTTCCTCTCCTGTCCTTCCTTCTCCAGTTTCACTGGTTTGCTCATTTGTGTTAATCTCCTCTTTGTGTTTCAGTTGCCTGCTGTTCTCATTACTTCTTCCTTGTCTTCTCCTGTCTTTCCTTCATGCAGTTCATGGTTTCTTCATGTGGTTTAATGTTCCTTTTTGTGTTTCATTCGCTGTTCTTTGTCTACCTCTTCGCACTCCAGCCTTGCCTTTTTTCTTTCAATTGGTCAACCTCGGCTTCATGTTCTTTTTGTTTTCATGTGTACCCATTGTTCCTTCGTTCTTTCCCTCTCCATCTCGTTGTGTCCTTCAATCTCCTCAGTTCTCCTATCCTGCCTTCATTCGTCGCCCTTTCAACTCCTCCTGTTTCCAACCTACTTTTTTCGTTTTTGTCGTTCAATTTCAAATTCTACTCTTTCAGTTTTTTATTCATTGTCGTTTCTTTTTCCTCATTCTGTAATCTCGTTATTTTTTCAACTGACAGATTTCTTTCTTGTCTCAATTTCCTTGTTTTTCAGTACTTTTTCTTGTTCCTCATTCGCCAATCTCGTGGTTTCCTTCCATGATCGATTTCCTTCTTCTGTCATTTGCGTTCTTCCAGTGTTATTACTCTTTCGTTGCATCTCTTCTTTAATCTGGCCTTTTGCTTCCAGCTGATTCGATTTGTACAGTGTGGTTCCTTAACTTTCATTCTCCGTTCTCGTTCCTCCTCTCTCAACATCCTCAACTCGTGTCGTAAATTCCGTCTACTTCGTTCTGGTGTTTCTGTAACTCAGTTTCTTCTCCAATTCTTTTCTCATCTCCGCACACTGCCGACCTTGCTTTTGGTCTAACTGTTCTTCCATCTGCCCTTTTGTTGTCTATCAGTCTTCCAGTTCCTCTGTCTCAGTTTTACCTCCCGCCCGCTCATCAACTCCTCCTTCGTATTGTCCTTGAAGTCTTTTCTCACACGCCACTATTTATTTTCCTTCGCATGCCACGACTCCGTCACCCATTACTTTTCCCTCTCGGTTACCGTTCACTTTTCCGTCACTCCACCACTTCTCGCCCCCAACACGATCTCCCGAATTATTTTTTTCTTCACCCGCCTTCACCGCGGCCCTGACAACCGTTGCCCCCCTCCCAGCTCGTTGCGCTCCACACGTGGCGTGCCATTACGCACTCCCGCCTGTTGTTGCTTCATGCCCGCCTGCATGGGCTCCGGCCCATTTGCTGCTTTCACCCCGCATTTCTTTTTCTTCCTTCATTTCGTTTTGTTTCCATCCATTTTTTTCGTTCAATCGTTATTCATTTTCCTTCCATTTTGTTTTGTGTTTGTTTCCATCGCTGTTCACTCCTTATTATTCGTTTTTCATTTCGTTTGTGTTTGTTTTCATTTCGTTTCTCATTTCGAGCTTGCATCCGCTTCATTTGTGCCAGCATGCGCGAATAGCTGGGCCATGTCGGTGCACTCGGCTGAGCCGATTCGGCCAGGAATCGGGGGGTTTTGTGGAGAGGGGGAGGGAGGGTTAGCACCGCGGCCGCCGCCGCACCATTTCGGGCCCTGGGCTTTCAGTTGGGGGAGTTCTTTTCCTGCCCAAACCTTCCTGCTCGGGGTCCTAACATCCTGCGACCATGGATTCTAAAAATTCATACATCCATTATCGTATTACCCCCGGCTCCCGCCTCGCTGGAGACGCCATCTTATTCCACGTAAGGGTTGTTAATTAATCGCTCGTAATTGAGAGGAATCGTGGGTGTGGGGCGTCGTCGGTGTTGTGCCTGGCCGTACGGTTACCCGTGAATTTAGCTGGGAGACGGGAGGCGGATTTGAATCACCACTCCTGCCCTACACCAGTGTTGCGAATTCGCGCCCAGCGGCGTTGCGAATCGGCCACCGACTCGAACCGCGACCGCCTCGCCCACCGGACGGACAATTCAGTCGTGACCCTCCCGGCTAACGCCGGATCCAGTCACGGGTGGCGCCTTTCGGCCTCACCCACAATCGTGCCATCGGCCACCCGCGTAGGATAGGGTTGTTCGCGCAAACTCGACTACCTAATACCACGCGGATGGTAAACCGGGCGATCGTACCTCGCCGCAGGTCGACCTCCGGACACGAACCCGCTTGGGCGGGCCGTTCCGTACTATCGGGATACCGAGCGGTGTATCGTCGGAACCTCGACGCGTTTCAGATTATTTACCGGGCGTTTTGCACCCACATAACGAACCCTTTACGTGAAGCAGGGTGAGGTTTCAATTAAAGAAAAGACGAAGCGAAACGGGAAAACAGTTCACACAATGCACATTATTCCGCCCCGGCACGCGGAGCACACCTATGCACGTATTTACAGCCACAATTTAACGAATGCACATATATTACATAGACAAAAGAAAGCACCATTTAAAAGAGGGAGTTAAAACCGACTACACGACACACGGGACCACTTAATACAGTTACTACCTTACCAGACACGGCGCCACAACACGCATTCAACCGAAGCAAAGAAAAGACCCCCTCAAAGGCAAGGGAGTCAGACAGAATGGGCCCGTGGCCTAATGCGCCCGTGGACCTGATGAGCGGCCAGGCCACGAACGAGGGTCCTACCCGCGCCCTCGTGGCGAGCCGCCAGAATGTCGCTGCCACGGCGGTTCCGTGCGGCCACCTGCTGGTTTTGTTAAAGGTTGGGAACGGGGCCCACTTGTCGCACTCTCCAGCGCGGGTGGAAAAAGCGAGCAATTGTTGATGCTCTGGGAGGAGATATGGTGGCTTGCTCGACTCAACGCGACCTAGTCGCTCGCCGCTCCTCCAGGTCCTCCTCAGCCTGATCGCCCTCGCAGCCGTCTGCCCACCTCTGCTTCGAAGCTCCGTCTCCAACGCCCAGCCCAACGACCTCTCACCGATCTGCTGCCTCCACCGACACTCCTCGCAGCTCCTCATCTGCGCTCGCCTTTTTATCGGCTTCGGGAACCCCCATATGCAAATTCTCGGATCAAACGACCTCAGGGGCGGAGCCACGCTCGCCGATTGGACGGAGAAAAAGGGGGTGTATATTCCTGATCCTCAAATGTATGCGAATTTTCGTCAGGCGCGTCTAGGAGGCGGGGCCAAGCACCGCCCCCCCACTGCTTCCTGATTGGGGATCAGGATGTGGGCCTGCCTATCATTCCTGATCCGAATTCTCTCAGAAAACCCGCCATCTGCCACTCGCGTCTCGCTGTCTCGCTGAAGGACAGCTCGACGCTCGGCGCCAGGTGCGTGCGGGAATGGCGTAGGAGAGGTGTGGAGGGTTCGGCGGTGTTCGGATGGCCGATGGTGCTGTTGAATGGCGGATGATGTGAGGCGCCGACTGAGGTTTGCGGGTACGCGAGTGGTTGAAGGTAGGGTTTTTGCTGCTTGGCGTTTGGTGTTGTTGTTGGCAGTGGTGGTCAAAACAAAGTTAGAACAGAAAAACGCCTAATCAAAGGATCGCAGCCGAATGAATCACATAATTCCCCTTATACAATGGTTTGGGCTAACTACACATGTACTTAAGAAATATATCTCACCTACGGGACCGTTTGGTGTTTGCGAATATTCCAGAGCCCGTAACAATATGTTTGATTAGTGCATTTGAGGTGAACGTCACACCTGGAAGTTGAAATGTACCACGGTATTACACAAACGTTACACACACACCAAACGTACACACACACACACCACACAAACGTACACCACACACACATGCATGAGGCGGTGTTTGAGCCTGGTTGGTGTTCGCTTCCATCGCCTTCAACCCACCCACTTGCCAGCGATGCAGCCATAATGCAACTTACATGTACACACACACATACACAAACAACACATGCACACACACACACGCACGCACACACACACACACACACACACACACACACACACAATATTTATACACGCACACATGAATTTGGATTCTTTTACGAGACATGGAGAGCTCACCCCGTTCCACCTTCTTGAAGCGTGCACGTGAAGATATTCAACAAACACACAAACACAAACATACACACACACACGCAGCATGCACGTGCACTTACGTGCAATGGGGTATTGCATGTACGTCATACCTGAACGCGAAAGATGTTTCCGAGTATATTTGTGAGATTTCCTGAATATTCTTGCAACTTTGTATCAAGACACGCGACACACAAAACATGAGGATCAGACAAGGTGAGAGGAGGTTCGCAATGCTTTGTTGAGATGAGAACAACCGTGAGAGAGTGAGAGGAAGAAGAATACGATGTGGTGCAGCGTTAATTACGATTCATCCTGTTTCATCAAAGATTGATTCTGCATGGTAATAACAGTGAAGATGGAAACAAAAGTAATGTCTGAAATCAATTTTTCTACCCGAGTCCTGCAATTAAATACCACCCAGAGACAAATTACCGCCCCAGACATGTCGGAGATTAAACACATCTAGGAAAACACTGCTGACACGCGGAGCCAAGCTGTCCGAGACAAAACACCGCGATCGGACATGTCCGGATGAACAAACTCCCATCCGGACACGTCCAGAGATTAAATACCATCCAGACAGTCTGGAGCCAAACCCTGCCCGCCATAACCACCATCCAGACATATATGGAGATAACCACGTCCAGACATAACGACCGTCCAGACATATTTTTTTTTTTTTTTTTGTTTTTTTTTATGGAGATAACCACCGTCCAGACATAACCACCGTCCAGACATATATGGAGATAACCCCGTCCAGACATAACGACCGTCCGGATATTTCCAGAGAGAGATGGAGAGGAGTATG
>JAXMNL010002368.1:0-10801 GCA_035128595.1 Eptatretus atami
AAGAGAGAGATTCACCATTTACACCCTCATCGTTCCTTCCCCGTAGATCACCATTTTACAAGACCCTCAATCGTTCCCCTTCCCTGGTAAAACACCATTTTACACCCTGCGTCGTTACCCTTCCCCTGGTAATCACTATTTTACACCCTCATCGTTCTCCTATCCCTGGTAAACACCATTTTACCAACCCTCGTCGTTCCCTTCCTGGTAAATCACCATTTTACACCTCAAATCAGTCCCTTCCCGGTAGATCACCATTTTACACCCTCATCGTTCCCCTTCCCGGTAGATACCATTTTACAACCCTCGTCGTTCACCTTCCCTGGTAATCAATTTAACACCCTCTCCGTTCTCCCTTCCCTGGTAATTCCCATTTACACCCTCGTCGTTCCCCTTCCCTGGTAAATCACCATTTTAACACCCTCATCGTTCCCTTCCCGGGAGATCACCATTTACACCCTCATCGTTCCCTTCCCTGGTAAATTCCCATTTTACACCCTCATGTTCCCTTCCCGTAAACCCCATTTTAACACCCTCGTCGTTCCCTTCCCTGGTAGATTCCCCCCATTTTACACCATCATGTTCCCCGGTATCCCAATTTCAACCTCGTTTCTCTGGTCAACATTTTCACCCTCCCGGTAATTCCAATTTACACCATTCCCTCGGTCACCCCATTTTACCCGCTTCCCTTCCCTGGAGATCCATTTACACGTGTCCTCCTGATTCCAATTTTAACACCCTTCCTCCGGGATACCTAACCCTGTGTTCCCTCCCGGTAAATCACTATTTTTACACCCTCATCGTTCCCTTCCCCTGGTAATTCCCCATTTTAACAGCCTCGTCGTTCCCCCCCGGTAAATCAACCATTTTACACCCTCATCGTTCCCCTTCCCGGTAATTCCCCATTTTACACCTCGTCGTTCCCTTCCCCGGTAATCACATTTTACACGCCTCATCGTTCCCCTTCCCTGGTAAATCACGTATTTACCACCCTCATCGTTCCCCTTCCCTGTAAATCACTCATTTTACACCCTCATCGTTCCCCTTCCCGTAAATCACTATTTAACACCCTCATCGTTCCCTTCCCTGGTAAATCACCATTTTACACCTCGTCGTTCCCCTTCCCCGGTAAATCACCATTTAACACCCTCATCGTTCCCCTTCCCTGGTAAATCACCATTTTAACACCCTCATCGTTCCCCTTCCCTGGTAAATCACTATTACACCCTCATTCGTTCCCCTTCCTGTAAATCACCTTTTACACCCTCGTCGTCCCCTTCCCTGGTAGATCACCATTTTACACCCTCGTCGTTCCCTTCCTGGTAAAATCATATTTTACACCCTCATGTTTCCTTCCCTGGTAAATCACCATTTACAACCCTGCGTTCCGCTTCCTGGTAAATCAACATTTATGACCTCATCGTTTCTCCTTCCCGGTAAATCACTCATTTTACACCCTCGTCGTTCTCCTTCCCTGGTAAATCACCATTTTACACCCTCGTCGTTCCCCTTCCCTGGTAAATCACCATTTTACACCCTCATCAGTTCCCTTCCGGTAGATCACCATTTTACACCCTCATCGTTCCCTTCCCTGGTAGAACCATTTTTACACCCTCGTCGTTCCCCTTCCTGGTAAATCACTATTTACACCTCATCGTTCTCCTTCCCACGGTAAATCCACCATTTTACAACCTCGTCGTCCCTCCCTGGTAAATCACCATTTTACAACCCTCATCGTTCCCTTCCCCGGTAGATCACCATTTTACACCCTCTCTGTTCCCTTCCCGGTAAGATCCCCATTTTACACCCTCATCGTTCCCCTTCCCTGGTAGATCACCATTTTACACCCTCGTCGTTCCTCCTTCCCTGGTAAATCACCATTTTACACCCTCTCGTTCTCCTTCCCTGATCACCATTTTACACCTCATCGTCTCCTCCTGGTAAAATCACCATTTTACAACCTCATCGTTCCTTCCCTGGTAAACACATTTACACCCTCGTCGATCCCTTCCTGTAATCCATTTTACACCTCATCGTTCCCCTTCCCTGGTAAATCACCAATTTTACACCCTCATCGAGTGTACCCTTCCCTGGTAAGTCACCATTTTACACCCTCATCGTTCTCCTTCCCTGGTAGATCACCATTTTACACCCTCATCGTTCCCCTTCCCTGGTAAATCACTATTTTACACCTCATGCGTTCTCCTTCCCTGGTAAATCACTATTTTACACCTCAATCGTTCCCCTTCCCCGGTAATCACCTTTTACACCCTCATCGTTCCCCTTCCTGGTAATCACTATTTTAAACACCCTCATCGTTCCCCTTCCCTGGTAAATCACTATTTTACAACCCTCATCGTTCCCTTCCTGGTAAATCAATCCTTTTTACACCCTCGTCGTTCCCCTTCCTGGTAGATCACATTTTACACCCTCGTCGTTCCTCCTTCCCGGTAAATCATATTTTTAACACCTCAGTCGTTCTCCTCCTCTGGTAATCACCATTTTACACCCTCGTCGTTCCCTCCCTGGTAAATCACCATTTTACACACCCCTCATGTTCCCCTTCCCCGGTAGATTCACCATTTTACACCCTCATCGTTCCCCTCCCTGGTAGAATCACCATTTTACACCCTCGTCGCCCTCTCCTGGTAAATCACTATTTACCCTCATCGTTCTCCTTCCTGGTAAATCACCATTTTACACCCTCGTCGTTCCCCTTCCCTGGTAAATCACCATTTTACACCTCTCGTTCCCCTTCCCCGGTAGATCACCATTACACACCCTCATCGTTCCCACTTCCCCGGTAAGATCCCATTTTACCCCTCATCGTTCCCCCTTCCTGGTAGATCACCATTTTACAAACCTCGACGTTCCCCTTCCTGGTAAATCACCATTTTACAACCCTCATCGTTCTCCTTCCCTGGTAGATCACCATTTTTACACCCTCATCGTTCCCTTCCCTGGTAAATCACTATTTTACACCCTCATCGTTCTCCTTCCCTGGTAAAAATCACTATTTTACAACCTCATCGTTCTCCTTCCCTGGTAAAATCACCATTTTTACACCCTCGTCGTTCCCCTTCCCTGGTAATCACCATTTTACACCCTCATCGTTCCCCTTCCCGGTAGATCACCATTTTACACCCTCATCGTTCCCCTTTCCTGGTAGATCACCATTTTACACCCCTCATTCGTTCCCTTCCTGGTAAATCACTATTTTTACAAACCCTCATCGTTCCCCTTCCCTGGTAAATCACCATTTTACACCCTCATCGTTCTCCTTCCTGGTAAATCACTAATTTTACACCTCATCGTTCTCCTTCCCCTGGTAAATACCATTTTACACCCTCCTCGTCCCCTTTTCCCTGGTAAATCACCATTTTACACCCTCATCGTTCCCCTTCCCGGTAGATCACCATTTTACACCCTCATCGTTCCCCTTCCCCGGTAGATCCCCATTTTACACCTCACGTTCCCCTTCCCTGGTAAGAATCCACATTTTACACACCTCGTCGTTCCCCTTCCCTGGTAAATCACCATTTTACACCCTCATAGTTCCCTTCCCCGGTAGATCACCATTTTACACCCTCAGTCGTTCCCTTCCCTGGTAGATACACCATTTTACACGCTCCAATTCCGTTCCCCTTCCTGGTAAATCACCATTTACACCCTCATGTTCCCCTTCCTGGTAATCACTATTTTACACCTCATTCGTTCGCCTTCCCTGTAAATCAGCCTTTTTAACGCTCTCGTCGTCCCTTCCCCTGGTAGACCACCATTTTACACCTCGCATTCCCCCTTCCTGGTAAATCACTATTTTACAACACCTACTCGTTCTCCTTCCCTGGTAAATCACATTTTATCACCTCGTCGTTCCCCTTCCCTGGTAAATCACATTTTAACCTCATCGTTCCCTTACCCGGTACCGATCACCATTTTAAGACCCTCATCTTCCCGCTTCCCTGAGATCACATTTTACACCCTCGTCGTTCCCTCCCTGGTTAATCACATTTTACACCCTCAAATCGTTCTCTCTTCCCTGGTAAATCACCATTTACACCTCGTCGTTCCCCTTCCCTGAAATCACACATTTTACACCCTCATTCGTCCCCTCCCTGGTAAATCACCATTTTACACCCTCATCGTTCCCTTCCCCGGTAAGTCAATTCTACACCCTCATCGTTCCCCTTACCCGGTAGATCCTATTTTACACCTATCGTTCCCTTCCCTGGTAGAATCACATTATAACACCCCGTCGTTCCCCTTCCCTGGTAATTCCCCATTTTACACCCATCATCGTTCCCCTTCCCCGTAAATCACATTTTTAACACCCTCATCGTTCTCCTTCCCTGGGAGATCACCATTTTTAACACCCTATCGTTCCCCTTCCTGGTAATTCCCATTTTACACCCTCATCGTCCCTTCCCTCGGTAAATCCGCATTTTACACCCTCGTCGTTCCCACTTCCCTGGGAGATCACCATTTATAACCCTCGTCCGTTCTCCTTCCTGGTAATTCCACCATTTTTACAACCCTCGTCGTTCCCCTCCCTGGGAGATCAACCATTTTACACCCTCGTCGTTCCCCTTCCCGGTAATCACTATTTTACACCCTCATCGTTCCCCTTCCCTGGTAATTCCCTTTTACACCCTCGTCGTTCCCCTTACCCCGGTAAAATCACCATTTTTACACCCTCTATCGTTTCCCTTCCCTGGTAAATTCCCCATTTTTACACCCTCGTCGTTCCCCTTCCCCGGTAAATCACATTTTTACATCCCCTCATCGTTCCACTTCCCGGTAAATCACTATTTTACACCCTCATCGTTCCCCTATCCTGGTAAATCAACTCATTTTACACCTCTCATCAAGTTCCCTTCCCCGGTAAATAAATTTTACACCTCATCTCGTTCCCTCCCTGGTAAATCACCATTTTACACCCTCTTGTTCGTTCCCTTCCCCGGTAATCCATTTTATCACCACCTCATCGTTCCCCTCCCTGGTAAGATCACCATTTTTCACCCTCATCGTTCCCCTTCCCTGGTAATCACTATTTTACACCATCATCGTCCTTCCTGTAATCACGTTTTACACCCTGCGTCGTTCCCCGCTTCCCTGTAGATCAACCATTTTACAACCTCGTCGTTCCCTTCCCCTGGTAAAATCACTATTTTACAGCCCTCATCGTCTCTTCCCTGTAATCACCATTTTCAACCCTCAGTCGTTCCCCCTTCCTGGTAAATCACATTTTACACCGTCATCGTTCCCTTCCCCGTAGAGTTCACCATTTTACACCCTCATTCGTTCCCTTCCCTGGTTAAGAAATCACCATTTTTACACCACTCGTCGTTCCCTTCCCTGCGTAAAATCACTATTTTACAACCCTCATCGTTCTCTTCCCATGGTAAATTCACATTTTACACCGTCGTTCCACTCCTCTGGTAAATACCATTTTACACCCTCATCGTTCCCTTCCCCGGTAGATCACCATTTTAACACCCTTCGTTCCCTTCCCCAGGTAGATCCCAATTTACAACCCTCATCGTTCCCTCTTCCTGGTAGATCACCATTTACAACCTCGTCGTTCACCTTCCCTGGTAAATCACCAATTTTTACACCTCATCGTTCTTCGCTTCTGGTAAACTCACCGAATTTTACACCCTCATGTTCTCCTTCCCTGTAGGATCCACATTTTTTACAACACCCTCATCGTTTCCCTTCCCTGGTAAATCACATTTTACACCCCTCATCGTTCTCTTCCCTGGGTAAATCATATTTTAACACCCTCATCGTTCCCTTCCCTGGTAGATCCCCTTTTTACACGACCTCATCGTTCCCCTTCCCTGGTAGATCACATTTTACACCCTGCATCGTTCCCCTTCCTGGTCAAATCATCTATTTTATCAACCTCATCGTTCCCCTTCCCTGTAATCACCATTTTACAACAACCCTCATAGCTTCCCCTTCCTGGTAAATCACTATTTTACACCCTCATTCGTTCCCCTCCCTGGTAATTCCCCATTTTTACACCCTCATCGTCCCCTTCCCTGGTAAATCACTATTTTATCAACCTATCGTTCCCTTCCCGCTGGTAGATCACCATTTTAACACCTCATCGTCCCCTTCCCTGGTAAAATCAACTATTTACACCCTCATCGTTCCCCTTCCCTGGTAGATCCCAATTTACACCCTCGTCGTCTCCTTTCCCTGGAAATCACTATTTTACCCCTCATCGTTCCTTCCCTGGTAGATCCCCATTTTACATCTCTATCTGTGCACATTTACACTCGTTCTTCCCTTCCCTGGTTAATCACCATTTTACACCCTCGGTTCCCCCTGGTAAGTCTTCACCGTCCGTTCTCCTTCTGTGAAATCACCATTTACCACCCTCATCGTTCTCCTTCCTGTAGATCACATTTTACACCCTCACGTTCTCCTTCCTGGTAGAATCACCATTTTACACCCTCATCGTTCCCCTTCCCTGGTAAATCACTATTTTACACCCTCATCGTTCTCCTTCCCTGGTAAATCACATTTTTACACCTCGTCGTTCCCTTCCTGGTAACTCACATTTTACACCCTCATCGTTCCCTTCCCCGTAGATCACCATTTTACACCCTCATCGTTCCCTTCCGCGGTAATCACCATTTTACACCCTCATCGTTCCCTTCCCTGGTAAATATCACCAATTTTACACACCCTCTATCGTTCCCCTTCCCTGCGTAGATCACCATTTTACACCCTCATCGTTCCCCTTCCCTGGTAAATCCCATTTTACACCCTCTCGTTTCCCTTCCCGGTACATCACCATTTTACACCTCTCATCGTTCCCCTTCCCCGGTAAGATCACCATTTTACACCCTCATCGTTCCCCTTCCCGGTACATCCACCATTTTACACCCTCATCGTTCCCCTTCCCGTAGAGATCACCATTTACACCCTCATCGTTCCCCTTCCCTGGTAACATCACCATTTTACCCCTCATCGTTCCCCTTCCCGGTAAATCACCATTTTACACCCTCATCGTTCCCCCTTGCCCCGGTAGATCCCATTTTTAACACCCTATCGTTCCCCTTCCCTGGTAAATCACCATTTTACACCTCATCGTTCCCCTTCCCTGGTAATCCCATTTACACCTCCGTGTTCCCCTTCCGCTGGTAAACCCCATTTACACCCTCTCGTTCCCCTTCCCTGGTAAACCCCATTTTTACAACCCTCGTCGTTCCCCTTCCTGGTAAACCCCATTTACACTCTCGTTTCCCCTTCCTGGTAAATCCCCATTTTACACCCTCTGTCTTCTCCTTCCCTGGTAAACCCCATTTACACCCTCTCGTTCCCCTTCCCCGGTAAATCCCATTTTACACCCTCCTCGTTCTCCTTCCCTGGTAAATCCACCATTTTACACCCTCCATCGTTCCCCTTCCCCGGTAAATCCATTTTACACCCTCATCGTTCCCCTTCCCTGGTAAAATCCCCATTTTACACCCTCATCGTTCCCTTCCCTGGTAATCCCCATTTTACACCCTCCTCGTTCCCTTCCTGGTAAATCCCCATTTTACACCTCATGCGTTCCCCTTTCCCTGGTAAATCCTATTTTACACCCTCGTCGTTCCCTTCCCTGGTAAATCACATTTTACACCTCATCGTTCCCCTTCCCTGGTAAATCACATTTTACACCCTCCGTCGTTCCCCTCCCTGGTAAATCATTATTTTACACCCTCATCGTTCCCTTCCCTGGTAAATCCCACATTTTACACCCTCGTCGTTCCCCTTCCCTGGTAAATCCCATTTTACACCCTCATCGTTCCCCTTCCCTGGTAAATCCACATTTTACACCTCTCATCGTTCCCCTTCCTGGTAAATCCATTTTACACCCTCTGTGTTCCCTTCCCTGGTAAATCCCCATTTTACACCCTCGTCGTTCCCCTTCCCTGGTAAATCACTATTTTACACCCTCATCGTTCCCCTTCCCTGGTAAATTCCCATTTACACCTCGTTCGTTCCCACTTCCCTGGTAAATCCCCATTTTACACCCTCGTCCTTCCCCTTCCCTGGTAAACCCCATTTTACCCCCTTCTCCTCACCGATAAACGTCGATGACCTTGTCCAGTGTGAGTTGTTTCCCACAAGTTGTTCACCCTGAGTGCGGATGAACACTCACTGTACATGGCGAGTTGAAAGTGACAAAAAACGAGTTGTTCGTGATCGAAACGAGAGTTGCAGTTGTTTGTTGTAGTTTTTTTTTAACCCTTTCCGTGCTGCGGTCGCAGATTTTTGACGTAATAAAAAATTAATTGAAACAATTTTTTTATTTTTTTATTTTGTAGAATCGTCGAACTTGAACACCGAAGTTGTGTTTTTTTTGTAAATACCAGTTGGAATCCCAGTCCGATGAAAATAAAATACAAATTAATCACCAGGGGAACCATGGGCCGTAAACAATGGGGCACCAAAGGGTTAACAACCAAACGTGGTTAAAAACCCGATTCGATACGTTAACTAATCAGTAATGACAAGGAGGTTCCAAGAAAGACAACGCACAAACATACATAACATTTCTCAAACAAAAATATTCCTGTTGTGCCGCTAAACAGACACGAAACAACGTGATTGGTTGCAGGGTCCGAGTCCGGTTATTCCGCACACGTGACGTCACATATCTCCGACTCCGTAAAGATGGCTCCTCCCCCCACGTTCCACAGGCCCCTCCCCCTTGCATCGTCATCTTCCTCGCATCTCTCAACATCCGGCAATTCAACAACAACAACAACAACATCCTCAAGAACACAATTTCTCGAAGTTTTATTTACTTTTTCGGTTTCCAGTTGTCGCCTGTGATGCCGTGACGTCACATTTACTGAAATAGCGTCCCCACAATAAAGAGCGGTGTTAGGCCTTAGTTATTTTATAACTTGGTTTACGGATCCGCCGACGGTATATTTGCCGAAATGAATATAAATATAAAACACATTTTTAGCCTTTTATATTTATACATTTTCCGCCGAAGGTGCAAAAGTCTCAAACCCGAAATGTAAACGTCGGCATTTATTTTCAAAATATAATTTCGTGCGCGCCGCGCCAAAATGCCGGTCATCTTTAACCGAGCTGCACAGTGGTCTTCGGTCACGGCGTCTGAGCAGTGGCCAGCGTGGTTCAGATTGACTGTTGTTTCTGTGGCGAAGGTGATTGTTAAGAAGTATGTCGGCGGTATAAATTCGAGTGACTGCATTGGTGATTTAATCACGCAACATCTTGACGACGAATATTCTGGCCGAACATTGCATCAATTCAGTGCAGGCAGCACGGATGATTCGCAGGCTACTCTCGATCGTGCCGATTTTGTTTCCCTCGAAAGTTGTACAACCGCTGTTCGTATTGAAAGATTTCGGTGCCAAGTACGTCAAAGTTTCCCTGCGAGATGCTGATATTCAGCCTTCAACGGACCAGAAATCAGCCTTTGATGTGCTCATGGGGATGGGGAGACGGTACGATCAGATGCCCACTGAAAAACTAAGCTGGTTATGGCTCTGATTGACCGTTTTGAGCGTGTTGATCCGAGTAGACACCTTTTTTTTTAATCATATCCAGCACTATGCACGGTGTGTACGCACACATCTACGACTTGGACAGTAATTTTCTCAGCATTGTTTCCATTTGTTTGATGATCCAACAGGTTTCCTATAAGAAAAACATGCCAGACTATATTGTAAAAACAAGTTTTAATCCTTCTTTATTGTTTTTCACATCAGATGATACAGTGAACAATGGCATCCTGCATTTGAATGGTTTTCCATCTTCAATGTTTTCTTAGATCCTCCTGGTCCGGGATTCATATTTATACCCCCCCCCCCACCTACCTTGTCTTTTCCATGGAACATCCGAAAAAAAATGATAAAAATATATAATTTCTAAAATTGAAATTATATTTATATTTCGATCTACCGACCCTACATTTTAGCTGAAGAACTGCGTAAACCAAGTTTTAAAATAACTAAGGCCTTACCTGGTTTATAAAAAGACCAAGTGATGATAAATGGTGATGAATGCCATATGATGGATTGTATGATGATGTTGACAAATCTTGACAATAAAACTTCCCAGCGAGGTCACCGAGGACGCCTTCAGACCTCATTGAGAGAGAGAGAGGGGGGTCCGAGGATGCGCCTGATGAAGGATATAATTAAACAAGGTCGTTAATTATCTTCAAAAGGGGTGTTTTAATGAACCTAAACATCCAATTTTCATTCCTACACTACGAGTTTTCTTCATATACATGCAAATTTCAGGCTGCTAGGTTTCATGGTTTTGGAGTTATTGGAGGAGACACACACACACACTGACATTCATTAGTGTAGACTAGAGGGGATACCTGGCACTGCCTGGGGGACGGGGGGAAACCCAGCACTGCCCAACCAGGTGAGCTTTTCCCGGCAGTGATTTCAGGACGTGTTGGACATTGAAAAGCCATGGAGTTATTGGTCTGGTGGTTACCCTTTTTGCCTGGGGGCCGGCAGCAGCACTGCCTGACCCACCACATCCGAATTTCCACTTTATTTGCCTTTGCTGGCTCCAAAACGGACTCTCAAGGCCAAAATGTGATAGCTTAAAACCTTGTCCAGATTTAAAGGTGCCTCCACTCAATATTTGGGCCCTCGAGGTGCTGCAGTTCGGCTGTGAAAGTGGAATGTACAAACGCACAAACACAGGAAATATTTACAAGATCTCAACGTTTTCAATGCACAACAGGAGCTGGAACACAAGGCATAGTTTTGTTTTTCCTAAGCAGCCCTGGGTACCCCACCCA
>JAXMNL010002371.1:0-12602 GCA_035128595.1 Eptatretus atami
TCATTAATTCTGAATCCTCATGCCCCACCAAAATATTGCCACGCCCCACCTTGAGAAACACTGGTCTAGAGGAAGTCCACCACTCCCTTTAACATTTTTCACCTTTTGTTGCCTTATCACCTGGAATTAAATTGCATTAAATCAGATTTTTTTTCCACCTTTATTTACACATCGTAACCCACAACTTCCAAGTGAAAAACAAATTCTTCAAATTTCAGAAAATTAATTAAAAAGATAAAACTGGAATATCTTGTTTGGGTAAGTGTCAATCCCTCCTGAGTTAATACTTGGTTGAAGCACCTTTGAGAGCAATTACAGCTGTGAGTATGTTGGGATAGGTCTCTACTAACTTTGCACACCTTGATTGGGAAATATTTGCCTATTCTGTACAAAACTGTTCAAGCTCAGTCAAGTTGTGTGGTGAGCATTAATTGACAGCAATCTTCAAGTCGTGCCACAAATTTTTGATTGGATTAAGATCGGGGCTCTGACTGGGCCACTCAGGGGCATTTATCTTTTTGTTCCTTAGCCACCCTCGAGTAGCTTTGGCTATGTGTTTCGGGTCGTTGTCATGTTGAAAGGTGAACTTCTGTCCCAATTTCAGCTTTCTTGCAGAGGGCAGCAGGTTTTCCTCAAGGATTTTTCTGTATTTTGCTCCATCCATTTTCCCTATGATCCTGACAAGTGCCTCAGTCTGTGCTGATGAGAAACATCCCCATAACATGATGCTGTCACCACCATGCTTCACAGAAGGGATGGTGTTCATTGGGTGATGTGCTGTGTTGAGTTTGCCAAATGTAACGCTTTGTATTTCGGCCAAAAAATTCCATCTTGGTTTCACGAAACCACAATACTATTTGCCACATGGCTTCAGAATCTCCTGAGTTTTTTTTATATTTTTTGCACACCTCAAATGGGACTCCGTGGGCTTTTTCAGTAATGGCTTCCTTCTTGCCACCCTCCCATGCAGGCCAGACTTGTGTAGTGCTTGGGATATTGGCGCATGCACACAGTGATCAGTCTCCTTGCTTGGTCATCCATTTTAGAGGGACGGCCTGATCTAGGCAGGGTCTTGGTGGTACCATATGCCTTCCACTGCTTAATGATTGTCTTGACCTGTGCCCCAAGGGATATTCAAGGGCTTTGAAATCTTTTTATACCCATCCCCTGATCTATGCCTTTCCACAACTTTATCCTGGAGCTCTTTTGAAAGCTCCTTGGTGCTCATGGTTGAGTCTTTGCTGTGAAATACACTACCTAGCAGAGGAAACCTGCAGGAACAGCTGATTTTATTCTGAAATAATCATAATCACTACAATTTAACACAGGTGGAGGCCAATTAACTTGGTGTGTGATTTTGAAGGTGATTGGTTACACCTGAGCTAATTTACAATTAATATTTTAAGGGGGGTAGTTGCTTATCCAATCAAGTGATTCTGGTTTTGTATTTTTAATTAATTTTCTGTAATTTGTAAAATTTGTTTTTCACTTGGAAGTTGTGGGTTATGATGTGTAAATGGAGGTGTGAAAAGTCTGATTTAATGCAATTTAATTGCAGGCTATAATAAAGGTAACAAAAGGTGAAAATGTTGAAAGGGTGTGTAGACTTTCTATAGACTTTCACTGCATTTGCTCTCTTCTCTGAAACTACACCACAACCTTCATCACCTATTATGTATCAAAATTTTGTTCACTGCATTAAAAAAAAATCAGGGTCTAAGTGGGTCTCTGGGTGGGGGAGCAAGGAAGGCCAATCAGAAGGAAGTTGGGGGAGGGGGTTTGAGAGTGACTTGTTCATGACCAGATGGCTTCAGGAATGCGGTCCTGTTTTTTGATGATTCTGCTTTTTTAATTACCTCGCCGAAGGATTTTGAGAGGGTATTGCATTTGAGTCCGTTTGTTTTTTGGGTAGTCGATCTCGTCGAAAAAAAAAAAATTTAAAATCTTTTTTTTGAGATTTGTTCTACCCTCTATTATCGAGTATTTTAAAATGGCGATTTTCAGTTAATACAATTGGCGATTTCGATGAAACTTGGTTCTTGTATTTCTTACCTATGACCTTAGTTGTGTGCAAATGAAGAACCGTTGCTATGGACACCACCGTGGCTTAGCAGTGGGACTTTGTAATATTTTATTTTAAAAATCATAAAAATTTATTTTTTCGAAAATTAAAATGGGCCATGAGCGACTGTGGGCAGTTATTCAGCTATCGATTCAATCGTCAAAAATTCAAGGTATCCTATGAAAACTGTCGGAGAAGCATAGACTTGAATTTGAACGCCTGGTACGAAAACAATAACAAAACAAGTCGTTATATCTCAGAGAGGACTATGAGTCAGAGTATACATGAAATGGTATGATAGGTTCATGGTACTTTGTCCTTAGTTAGTGTGATGAAGAAAGAAACCGTTGCTATGACCCCTCCGTTGCCTAGCATACGGCCAAAAACCTGCTAATGGTGGGTATTTTAACGAAAAAACAATGCTCGCAGCATTAACCCTTGAAGCTCGGATCATGAATGTTCTTGTGTCTTAATCTCAGTCATTCCCCACGAACGGGCCCATCGTGCAGGTTCTATTTGGGTAGTCGAACTACCCATGTCCGCCTACAGCTTGTGCTGTTTGTCTGCATAGACTTTCGTCGTTTTTCTCTGCAACCGCTTTTCGGATTGACGAAATTTTCACCATGTCGCGACTACTCATGTGGAGTGTTTTAATGATAATTTATGACAGCATAGAATCACGTGATGTGCAGCCATGTTGGAAAAAATGGAAAAAACTTGGGACATCTGTTTGGAAAACGCTCCATGGAAAAAATTGAAACTTTGGCCACATGTGTAAGAACTCCTCATGGGAACAAGTGATTGTTTTGATTGATGTCATTGGTGGCTTTTTTATTGATGTCTAATTGCATACATTGAGGCTAAGCGCATGTAAGTGTTACCACTCTGTTTCAAAAATGTTCAAAAAATGAAGTTGTTCCATGGCCTTCTCCTAACATTTTCCTTGAAAGTGTAAGTCTGAATTCAGAACAAAAAACCGTATAGCTCAATTACAAAAATATATATCAAAATATGATACTTTGAAGAAGGCGCTATCCTATTCTGATTGTTTTGCGAGTTTTCAATGAAATTACCTAATGTTTCTTTTTTTTCTTTTTGGCAAAAGAAGTGAAGGTCATAGTATGTTAATTATTCTAGTAAGCTAATCTAATAATCAACATACAATTTCTGGGATTATTAAGAAAAATTAATACATACCTATTTTTTTTATTACTGCTCTATTCAGTGACTCAGATGCTGAAAAAGCAGTTAAAAGAAGAGATTATCGAACAAATTCATTGGACATTAAATTTTCAATTCAATCAATTCTGGGAGTAACAAAAAGCCCTCTAAATTCTCCAAAACTGTTTTAAGCTGCCTTCTAAATTAATAAAATATTTTAAAATACCCTGGAAAAGAAAAATATTTACATTTTTTCAAGAAAATTAATTTTTTAGATCAAATTCAAAAAAGTGTGACGTGCAGTCGGACAGAAACTGAAAATGTACTCAAACCAAGCCATGGCATGTTTTTCATTTTTTATAATTATATCTATATCACTTGTCCCTATTGTAAATAGAATTTTAGTGAAAATAAATCTTATACACAGGAAGAATAAAAGCATTTTTTTAAAAAACGTGACGTGGCATCGGACATTTTGGGTTGGAAAGTTCGGTTCAAGCCGCTGTAATTAAGTATCCACCCGGAATTCATCTCAATTTTTTTTTACATTTATTATTGGAAACTAGTGCGTGCCGTAGGTGCGTGCCAGATGTGCCTTCGTTTCCCTTCGCTCTCGTAAACACGACTTGGGATTTGGGGCATTTTTTCCCAATTAGATCGGAACCAACCCATATCATAAATGCATGAACTTGGAAACATCTGGCGAAAAATACTCAGGTCCCAGAGTCAATTGTGACGTCATAGCAAACGAAAGAAGAAGAAGAATGTGACCCCCCTCTCTCTCGCCCCCCCTCTTCTCCCCCCTAGGTATCGCCCCTACTCTCTCGCCCCTCCTTCTCTCCCCCCTCCTTCTCTCCCCCACTCCTCTCTTGCCCCTCCTCTCTCTCCCCTCCTCCGCCCTCTCTCTTCTCTCTCTCGCCCTCTCTCTCGCCCCCACTCTCCCCCCTCCTCTCTCTCCCCCTCTCTGAATGTGATGCCCCTCTCCTCGCCCCTCTCTCTCGCCCCCTCTCTCTCGCGCCCCCTCTCTCGCCCCTCGCTCTCGCCCCCTCTCTTCTCGCCCCTCTCTCTACGCCCCTCTCTCCCCCCTCTCTCCCCTCCTCTTCCCCCCTTCTCTTGATTGTGACGCCCCCCTCTCTCTCGCCCCTCTCTCTCGCCCCCTCTCTCTCGCATCTCTCTCTCGCCCCCTTCTCTCGCTGCCCCCTCTCTCTCGCCCCCTCTCTCTCTCGCCCCCTCTCTCGACCCCCTCTCCTCGCCCCCCTCTCTCGCCCCCCTCTTCTCGCCCCCTTCTCTCGCCCCCCTCTCTCGCCCCCTCCTCGCCCCCTCCTCTCGCCCCCCTCTCTCGCGCCTCTCTCGCACACCCCCTCTTCCGCCCCCCTCCTCGCCCCCCTCCCTCGCCCCCCTCTCTCGCCCCCCTCTCTCGCCCCTGGCTCTGCCCCTCCTCTCTCGCCCCTCTCTCGCCCCTCCTCTCTCTGTAAATGTATTCACAAAATGTCTTACCAAGCACAACAATTAATTCAAACCTTGGGAAAAAACATTCTTTCAAACCCTTGGGAAACAGTTGTTTCCCTTGGAAAATTAAACCTTGGGATTAATTAATATCTTGAACAATTAATTAAACTGGGGAAAAACAGGCTTCAAACCTTGGGGAAACACTTGGGAAAACAGCTGAAAATGGATGAAGAAGGGATATCAAACCTTGAAAAGGCACACATTACTCAGTCCCCAGCGTCGTTGACGTCATACCAAACGAGAAGAAGAAGAAGAATGTGACTCAATCGTGCAAAAAAAAATAATAATAATACCATTATTGGTATATTAGCAAAAATAAATAAATAAACAAATTGTGTACGTCATTCGTGATGTCTAGCACCGTGTCTTGTCATTGGTCGACAGAATAAATGGCCGTAACTTGGGAACCGCTCGTCCGATTTAATATCAAACCTCGAAAAGGCACATCGGGGTTCCACCCAGCAATATCCCTTGGCAAGTTTCAATTCAGATCGGACGCGCGTTGTCGAGAACACGCTGGTCGCATACAGACACACCTAACAGACAGACAGACAGACAGACAGGACAGACACACAAACACACAGATTGGCTGAATTATAGATAGATAAGTTGGAATAATTTAAGGGACACGTAAATATGAGTTATGGATTAAACTAGTCATTTTGATAGGGGGGATTGTCTAGTCCCAGGCTCTTAAAAGGGCAATAAAACAAGAAAAATAAAAATATGCCAGAATGTGCATATATCATGCGAATCCCCACTGACCGACAGCAAATGCTGATTTTCTCAGACGTGGGTGACAACCTTTTGATTAGATGAGAAATTTCATATAGAATGTTTTATATGTTGATTTGCATGGCAATATATGCATATTTAAGGTGAAACAGAAAAAGGCCAAATACTGGGCATGTATATTGTAATAAAATTACTGTAGATTCAGTAATTATAATCATAGACTCATGAACCTATTATATTGAAGGTCCTATGGAACACTGTCGGTGCAATGAACAAATTGTATGACCAGTAGTGTCTTTTGTGATTTCAAAATGCCACTCAAGTCAGGGTATGCCCTAAAATAGGGGGTTTGGTAACCACTTACATTGCGCTTAGCCTGAATGCCTTTTCTCATTAGTATCAAAACTTTTGAGGGGTTATCTGGCTCCTATTGTATTGGGGTGGAGGGGGGGAATTGTCATTCAGTCATGTGATTCAGCAAGCCATATTTTTTTTTTAACATAAAAAACCTTTGAAAATCGTTTGCCGGAATGGCGCTGAACAGACGAGGTGCCACCCACATGTTCCAAAAACCTGGGATACCAGTGTGTTCATGAATAATTTATCGATCACATGGTCTGGCAAGCCATATTGGATTGGAAACAAAAATTCAATAAAATTATTTCTCTTGCACCGCTTCATCAATCGGCGTGAAACTTACAGTTATATCTAGTAGACATTGGGGAATACATGTTTTAAATTTCAACGCTGACTCGGATGCATGGCTGACAGCCAGAATTATGTTATTTTTTTTAAAATCTGGTTCCAGGGATTTAAATCAAACTGGTTACAAGTACAATGATTTATATGTGTACGGAAGCATATCTGGCGACGTGGCGACTCGAGAGGCCCTTCTCGTTTATCTTTGCGATACATGTTTACTCGTTTACCGTTTTCATGTCGTTTATTGTTTCCCATGGGTGCCTTTGCATTCCCTGTATTGTTCATTGTCTCCATTGTTTTCTTTGTTTGGAAAACTCTATTTTATAAAAAAACACGTCCAAAACAAATAATTCTATTGTTCTGGCTTGCTCTAAGTGATATTTTGATGTGAATGGTAGAAGAAATTGTTTGGTAATGAAATAGATTGGGTCTTTTTTGAAGGTGCAATATATAATGATAATGCATTATTTTATTCATTTGAGGTGTTGGAAGGGGTTTATCGGTGCAGTATTAATGAACCTTTCCACATGATGGTTATTTGCATGATTTGATTATGACGAATGTACTGTTTTGGTTTCATGGAATGTTGTACTTCCTGATCTCCGCAGAGCGCACCACGATGTGTGGCACATTGGATTACTTGCACGAGATGATAGAAGGTAATACCAGTGACGAGAAGCTTGACTGTGGAAGCCTGGGTGTGCTTCTGCTACGAGTTTTCTAAATGGCAAACCGCCCTTTGAGAATGAACGCCAAGGCAGACCTACCAAAACTTATCAGCAAGAGGTTAAGGTGCTGTGTGCAATGTCGTTGGTGTCTTTAAAAAACAATATTTGTTATTATTCTCTCATTATCACAAAATCTCGTTTGAGGTCTATTACATTTTCTCATGAAAATGCGCGGTTTTAAAAAAACAAAAAAAAAAAAAAAAAAAAAACAAACACAAAAAACAACCAAAAAAACAAAACAAAAAAAAAACAAACACAAAAAAAACAAAACACACAAAAAAAAAAAAAAAAAAAACAAAAACAAAACAAAATAAAAACAAAACAAAAAAAAACACCTCATTATGTTGCGCTATTGATATGAATACCAGTCAACGAAGGCTATTGTTTGCTGTGTGAGCAGTTTATTTTTTTTTTTAATCAACTTTTTAGTGGATAAGTGTGCTCATTGCATTTGGGCAACGAGTGCGTTGATGTTGAGTTGTTGGCCTTTCCCTCGAGACCAAAAACGGCGATATCTTCAAACATCAGCACACATGCTTTACCACTGCGGTGAACATACTGTTATCACTTGAGTTTGAAATCATTGTTTAATATCAAATGGATTTTCAGTGTTTATTTTATTAATTTGGGAGATGTTGCAATGCGTTCCATTTCCATAAGGAAGATTTCTTCTTCTCAAACGTGACTTCAAAATGTGTGAATGCTAAATCAGCCTTTTGCGATTTATACACGTATGTATATTGTATGGCATTGGGGTTCGGCGCTCGCCACGAGGGAAGCACTCGGTTCTCCGAAAACCCGCGTCCTGAGGCCGCCAACCACAAATAAACTCCATTGTGACGAACCTAAACAGGTTGTAGTTCTTGCACAGCCGTAGCTGCTTGACTTATATTATCGGCGAAGCAGGGGTTTACGCTTTTGATGTTTCCCACAATACCTTTCTTATTGCCACAGGCAACCTAACTGGAGGCCACACTTTCAGGTGCCACACCTGGTATCTTCTGCCAAAGCGGGACGGATAGGTGCAGCATTGGTTACAGCAAATCAGGTGGGGAACAAACTTTCCATTCTAACTGTACTTGTACCACGGTCGGACCATTGAAGAAAGGACAACCAAGATAGATTGGAAACAACAACAAACCAATTGTTTATTTACACACACACAAGCCAATAATGAAAAAAGCAATATTTACAGGTTAAGGAAAGGCAAAAGGCACTTAAGAGCAGATTTACTTGAACACCTATTCGTTCTCGTACAGTGGTTTATTGACACAAAAGACTTGGGCATCATTAAATCAGGGGAGAAGAACTGAGAAGAAAGGTAAAGTGAGGGGATCGATTCTTTTTCTCCCTCACCTCACACAGCCCAAAGAGCTGCACCATTGTTCAAATACTGTATGTTGGGAATATGGGGGAAAGGATGGGAAGATTGGTAGGAGCATGGCGCGATGGGACACGCAACCATGACCCTGAGGTGTCCAGACATAGGCAGGCAAGTCCTCTGAGTGACAAGATATGTGAATCGTCATCTCAGCCTCAGCTTCTATCCTCATCAAGATGTCGCTACTCTCGTCTCAGAGCCTGTCTTGTAGGTCAGGCAGATTGGATCTGTGACTTGCTTACAGGGTACCATGTAAACCTGTACGAACCTGTTTCAGGTCAGGTTGTCGGCGACTAAACTGTCTCCCCCACCAATTTTCCTGTGAGAGGGTGTGAATAATGACCACCCAGCAGGATTAAAACAAACCTGTCCACAGGGCGAGGAGTTCCGTGTGAGCCAACAGCCATCCATACTGGGCTCAACTGTCTGCGGACGCGTCCTGCAGTTGGGTTACCCTTTTTCTAGGGAGGTTGGTGGCAGATTTTGACTCTGGCCACGTAAAGCATTTCATTCACAAACACATAAAAGAAGCATAAAAAAAACTTGAAAACCCACTCCGTTGGCAGTACCTCCGGTGCAAGCTGACCTTTTGCAGGGCAGATCACGGGCGTGATGGGATTGGGGCCAAAGCCGTTCGAGACCCCGTTCTTTGGTGATGAGAGGAAAAGCATGGGGTGACCTTCTTGGTCGGATTTGGGTGGTGCTGAGGTGTTGTCCACCAGACGGTGGTCTCCTCGGCGTTAACCTAAAACGGCCCTTCGCAGGGTGGCTGGAATTCCTATCCCTACGAGAGGATGAATCACCTGTCACTACTAATCTGAGCTCCAGCATTGGACATCGGTATTGCATCACGCTGAGGTTCGGAGGACTGGAAATGGTGGATCATGGAGTGTGGTTAACGACTACTGTCTGGTCGCTCTGTGTTGCCATTACCAAGGGTTTGCCAGAGCCATGCACATAAGCTGACTCTCATGATAATTGATAACACTGGTCAAACAAGCATATTATGAGAGATGAAGATTGTCAGTTCCCTGGTCTCTTATATGTTACCGACTGAGGTGAGTGAGCTGTACTGAAGGAGTGATTCTATGCTGCGCTTGAGTCTGGTGGTTGATCGTGCCCCAGGCGAAGATACTCTTTTTCTATGTGGGATTCCACTGTATCGACTGGCACTTTCCTCAGGATGGTTATGAGATGTGTTGGTCCTCATTGGGTCACGAACTGTGAACCACAATAGCACTAAGTTCTTGGCTTTGCAGAAGTTGTGGACTTGGGGAGGATGGTTCATGGTTTTCAGCCCACTCACAGGCTTCATTTGCTGGACTTAGTGTTTCCAACACTGGGGTTGTGGTAAAGGAATGACAAATGTCTCGCTTGATAGGTGCTGCAGGATGGACTCAGAAACTGCAGGGTCTACCAGCGCTCAGTTTTTTCAATTGTGACCCAGGCTTGCTGTTTAGCAACTCTGAAGTTGCAGCTTAAATCCAGGAGAATAGTGCCATTCCAGCCTGGGCTGGATGTTGGCAAGCTCAGGGGAATGAGAGGGGTAACGAGGAGTTGATTGATGCTGGTGGAGGTCTTGGAACGAAACCGATAACAGCAGCAGGGGCAACCACAAACCAGGCCCTACCGTCAGGCGAAGAAGAAATTTGTCTCCCAAGGGACACGGGATACCATTGACCAGAATCGCTGGGCCAGGCTTAAGCAGATTGAGCTTTTCAGGAAGTTGAGGCATAAAACTATATGCTAGGAAGCTGAAGAGTTAGAGCTCACTTGCGGGCAAGTGTTCTCATACTGCTTGCAGAGGAAATTCATGCCATTGCGTTCCTCCAAACCCATCCCTCGCTGTACTGCAGTTAGAGCGAGAGGGTGGGGCTCTTGGACAGAGAAGTCTGAAGTGAGCTGAGGCCGTTACTTTGAGCGGCAGTGTCCAGGCTGACCCAGCCGGATGTTAATTGGACGTCAGGGGTCGTGTACGCTTATCCCTATTGGCTGACCTTCAATCAACTGTGAACCAACTTTGTTTGTGGAAACACAGGGCTGTAGTGAAACATTTAAAAGAGAATGTTAAGCTCTGTGGCATTCAATGCTGAACTTCTCAAGGCTGGTGAAATTACCGTACTAAGTGTCACTGCATGCAGTTCTGTGCTCTGTCTGGAACCCAGGCATCATTCCCAACTGACGGGAAGATGGGGCCTTGTTTGTCCCTCTTTGGAAAGGAAAGGTGATCGCCAGGCGTGCAACAGCTATGAGGGTTTGACGCTGCTCCCGGTGCCGGGCAAGGTCTTTGCTCGGATAATTTCGATAGGGTTCCGGCCACCACCTGCTTGAAGCACCAGCGTCCGAGCAGTCGCAGCTTATAACAAAAAGGTGGTCGATTGACCGTATTTTGCTCAAATCACCGGCAAGAAGAAATCCGCCTATACCATGAACTGTTTTGTCAAATATCTTGGAGAATTTGGTCAAGTGCTTTCAAATGCCTGCTTCTGCGACCGTGTACATTTATCGCAACGATGATCAAGTTACAGCGTTTGAGGAGCATACCAAGTCCAGAATCATTTGCCACATCTCACGCTTTGTCAACCATAGCCAATTGAGGGTATGAAAGTGGAATTGCCGCCTTCTACCGCCTTTTTAGCAGAGTCGCCACACCAAAAAATACCAACAAAAAGATTAAATTTAAAAAAAAAAAAAAAAAAAAAAAAAAAATTTAAAAAAAAAAAAAAAAATTAAAATTAAAAAATAATTAAAAAATTTTAAAAAAATAAAAATTTTAAAAACCCAAAAAATAAAAAAAACAAAAAAAAAAAAAAAACAAAAAAAAAAAACAAAAATTTTTAAAATTAAACAAAAAAAATATAAAAAAAAAACAATAAAAACAAAACACCAAAAAAAAAAATCTGAATTTAAAAAAATTAAAAAAAAAAAAAAATAAAATAAAACCAAAAAAAAAAAAAAAATAATAAAATTAAAAAAGACAAAAAAAAAAAAAAAAAAAAAAAAAACAATTTAACAAAAAAATAAAAAAACAAAATAATAAAAAAAAAAAAAAAAAAAAAATAAAAAAAAAAATTAAAAAAAATAAAAAAATTTAAAACCAAAAAACAAAAAAAATTAAATTAAAAAAAAAAAAAAAAAAAAATTAAATTTTTAAAAAACAAATAAAAAAAAACCAAGTTTAACAAAAAAAAAAAAAAAAAAAAAAATATACCCAATTGGCTGGTTTGGGGATACAAAATCAAAGGACACCCCACACACATACATACTTGCACACCCAATTACACACACACACACACACACAACACACACACACGACACACACACACACACACGGATTTTCTGACTATCAGGATCATCAGCTGGGCAGGGTTCTTCATCAAGGCTTCAATCCCTGAAAACATAATGATGACAAAACCTAATTTATCAAAACTAATTTAGTAACAAACAGCACATGGTACTAATAATCTGGATGTAAAATATCGTGGCATAATTACACAGCAGTATGTTATAGATAATGGTCTGAAGCACCTCCTGTAATTACCAATGTAATTAACAGTTGGACTTAAGTGCCTGTTGTAATCTTGCAATATGAAGGAAGAGGAGAAATCCACAAAACCAAGGAGCATCAAGAGCGATCCGTTATTTTTTTTTCCCATCCACCACCGTCCATGAACCACTCTCTCCGCGTGACGAACGTCATGCCGTCGACCACAGGCACGCAGTGATGCATTTTATTTCGATTGTAATGTCAATGAGCAAAACACCACAAATGCGACAGTACCAATGAGATCAGATAGTGGAATAAATACGATCGTCCGTCGTAGTAAGTATCGCAGGAGACAAAAGTGGGAATGAACGTTCACCTTCCTTGATAATTTTTTCTTCACTGGTAACATCAAAGCCACTTCGGGCACGTGATTTACCTTCAACATCCGCAGTTAAACGTTTTCCCAAGGCCCAAAAACAGACACTTCTTCACCATATAATTGAAGTTAAACCTGCCTAAAACGTTACACTTGGCATGGAATCTCGGTTTTGACAAGAGGGTGATTTCGGGTATTCGCCCTGAAGCTAAGATTATGACGAACACACAGAAAACAAACCTTTATCTTTTTATATATGTCCATAGTAACAGCTCACAGCCCATAACAACAGCCCACTCACCCACTCCCATGATTAATTTTTGTGAAATATCCTTATTTTAACTTGCCCTGTACATTCACAAGCCTCAGATATGTCCTTCTATCGGTGTTCGAAATACCTAATGTAGATACGCAGTCCATTCACAGTAGCGATCCGTCAGGCGGGTTTATCTCTCTCTTTT
>JAXMNL010002372.1:0-12592 GCA_035128595.1 Eptatretus atami
TAACCAGAATAAGTACTCAACCCTCCTGGTTACAAATTTTATTGGCAGGCATCCCCATCATGAGAAGAGAAATGGAGCTTCCAACAAAATTTCTTCTTGAAGTCAACCGACTTTGCGATTAACAAAATTAATTTGGAGAATGTCATGAAAAATATTGCCTTGAAAGTTCTCCACAAGCGATCGGACTCTTGAGCCCAAATCCAGGAGAATCACCCTGACTATAATTAATTAATATCCAGTCCCCTTCCGACATTTACCCGAAGGGGACTGGAGGTTTCTCTCCATTCGTCCCACCTCTAGTGGTTTATAGACCCTTTTCCCCCCATCGCCTTTAACAATATTCAACTGAAACTTGGTACGCGCTCATGATGATAAGTTACAGAACAAGTTCGAGTTCAGGGCATTTCGTCAAATTTTCACTGAGTTCTGAACCTTTTGGATTTTGGACCGAAAAAGTACGGGATTCTTTTTTGTTATTACCGAGTCGGACGTCGGAAGAGCCAAGTACTGGACAGTACACTGAATGGGGACCAGGACGCAAGAGGACAAAATGCAACAGTATAGAAGAAGAGAGAGAGCGAGAGAGGAGAGGAAGAGAAGAGAGAGAGAGAGAAGGAGAGACCACACGCAGGAGTTGAAGGCCAAGATGGAGGGAGACTTGGACAAAGCAATGGGTGTGGGGAGCAATCAGGGCAGGAGAGGACGCACGGGGTGGACAACAGGACACAGGAGGGAAACTTTCAGTTTCGGAAAACTGTTAATTTGGAAGGAGGAGGGATCGGTGGGGGTACAAGGGAGAAAAGATCATGGTTTTGGATTGAGACGATCTGAGATTCGTGTGTACAGACTGTCTTGAAGACCTCGAGGGAAGAATGACATGGGAGAGAATGTGGAAGTTGGTTTGGCCGGAGGAAGTCGAAATAGGAGACAGATGGACGGACGGTGCACGATGAAAATATTCCAGACTGACGTGGAATTCCAATTCCAGATAGCTAAAACCTTGGATTTGTCACTGAACACAACACTTCCCCCCATTGCCTTCCATATCCTTGGACCATGCTGATTTGACGCTGCAAAGCATGCTTTGATGCTGAACGGGACGACAAGCACAGATCCCCTACATTCATGGAAACTTTGTGGATGGACACGCCACAATCTCCAAAAAAGTATCTATTAAATAAAAAGCCCACGAGACACAAAAACGGAACAGTCTCAGCAGGACAAAGACACGAGCACGGTTCATGCTAAGTGTTTAACTTTACGAAACTCCTGAACCCCAACATTAACTCTACTTACGCTATGCAATGCTATATCAAAACCTAGGAGGAGAGATTGCGTTCAAGTCACATCCCAGACGAGTACAGGTCATTCAAGGGACACACCAAATTTTTACAATAAATAAACAAAATAAAATATATATCCTCCAAACACGAGACATTTTCCGGAGGCACCTTCAGCGCACCGGTGACACCGCCCATGCCCCGGCACCTTCAGCGCCCGGTGACACCGCCATGCAGCACATGGGACACAGAATTGGGAGGGAGCGGCGTCACAATATTATCGATCGATGAATTGCGCAATTAAAATAAGTAATAATTGTAAAATAATTAATCTCTTAATCAAACTGCTAAATAAACATACATAAACCACCACTGTTTTCATCCAGAATCCTAACTTTTTTGAAAAATTATTAGTAATCGAAAAATGACAACACGTTGATTAATTTATTCATCCATATAATCAAAAAATACCCTTGTGGCCAAATCACTCTGTTCCACCGCTTGTGTCCCAATATCAGCTTACCTCGCTCAAAAGGGTACCTGAGATGTTGTCCAAATGAGAAAGAAAATAAATTAAGTACGAAATGAAGCGAAACAATTAAGTAATTAATCAATTAATTGATGAAATTTTTTATTTTATTTAAATGATTTTTTTTTTGCCCAAAGCACTTGTTAAACATTGTGTCCCCAATTTCAGCTTCCTCGCTCCGAAGGAAGACTTGAGATATCGCCCCGCGTACAAACAAACAAGAAAGCAAAAACCAAACAACAAAAACAAACTGGAACACGCCCTTTCGCGCACGTCATCACCGGCGTCTTCGCGTGCCCTCGTGATGACCGTCACCAGCGCAATGGAGCTGTCATAAGGACTAGGGGCGGTGTACTCAATAAACTGTTAAAAGTTAACCTTGACGAATCTATCTATAATTCCAGCAATCCTGGTGTGTGTCTGTCTGTCTGCTGCGACCGCCGTTTCTCGACGACCGCCAGTTCCGATCTCATTGAAAACTTGCCAGGAATATTGTCGGGGACCCGCGGCGATGTGCCTTTTCGGGGTTTGATAATCATCGGACGAGCGGTTCCCCAATTACAGCATTTATCTGTCGACCAATGAAAGACACTGTGCTATGACGTCACGAATGACGTCCAATTAATGTTTTATTATTTTTTTTGCACGATCAACAGGTCCATCTGATTGAAACTTGCCAGGAATATTGCCGGGCCCGCGATGTGTTTCAGGTTTGATAATTAATCCGGAACGAAGCGGATTCCCAAGTTACGGCCATTTATCTGTCGACCAATGACAGGACACGGTGCTATGACATCACGAATGACATCACAATTAATGCTTTATTTATTATTTTTTTATTATTTCTTTTGCACGATTGACTGAAACTTGCCAGGAATATTTGCTGGGGACCCGCGGATGTGCCTTTTTTGAGATTTGAGGAGAGAGAGGCTGCACATACTGGCACTCACCTACGGGCACGCAACTTTTTTATGGCCCGCCCCTACGGGCCCGTACTAGTTTAAAAAATTTTTTAAAGTGAAACAAGGTGTCTTACTTTCCACAAGACCATCAGAGATAGCACTGCGATTGGCTGAAACGCTGCTTTACCAAGGGTTACGGTACTGGCTGACGTGTTACAACGTCGGCGAAGCTCAACGGGGACGTATTGTCACCTCTCATCTGTACACCCACAGAACAATTAACGGTCCAACTGCAAGAACCTTCTCACTGGGAATAATGTTTGCATTGCCTGACGTCAGAGTCCGGCTGCTGTTGCGGTTAATAACTGTTACCTTCTGTGTTTGATTTGAATTGTTTTAAAAAAATCGATCAGCAGGAAATCCTACAGAATAGCAATACAAAAACATGGTGGAATCTTAAAACTCTGTCCTCCCAGATCCCCCACACCAACCCCCCACCACCACACCCCAGTGAGCGAGATATAAACACCATCAACAATCTTGAGAAATGTTTCATTCCTCCCAGCATGGTCAAGATCTATTATTAATAACCACAAAACTTTATTCATTAAAAAACATCAATGAAATCGCTTCACAAATGAATTAATGGAGATGAAAATAAAGTTAATAAAAATTGCTTGCCAAGCGTCCTCTGTGACGTTAACAAGGAGGCCGTCTTTCATTCCTACTTTCCAGCTTCCTCCACCCCTGCTGTTCAATGAAACTCTCTACTCTCCCAGCGGAGTCTGGAGTCACTCCCGAATGTCTCAGGTCCAGTTCTCGTTCCTCATATACATATTTGCCACTCTGATACTCTTGGAAAACATGATCTTCCTTGTTGCAGACGGACTCACATTGTGCCGTATAGTACCCCCAGGCTATATATTGACGGACAGACTGCAGACTGTCACTCCCTTCTGATCTTGAATTGGTCGGATGCTTGCCCGACAAGACCGAACCGCGTCCTTCATCCCACAATATCTCTCAGTCTCAAACCTGTTGCTCTGCAAAGAATCATCAAACGAACCCACCGTCTATTTCCATGGTCAGCACCAGAAGAGTTTCGGCCTCTGGAACGTTTGCTCTCCCTTGTGACCAACCAAAAGCGATGTTCCAGATGGCATTCCCTTGTTGTCCTTCAAAAAAGCCGATACTCCCAAACTATGCTCCAAGATTTTCAACTCGCCTCTATTGAGCATTTCCCACCTCCTGAGGATGCCGGATGGTCTTGCCTGAAGAAATGCAACATTCTGATCTCTCCAATATCTCAAGTTATGGAGTCTCTCATCAATAAAAACTTCGGCCACCTCAATTCCTGCTTTCTCCCAAGGACCCACCAACATGGCTTCCACTAAAGCCAGCCCATTGCTGCACAAAACAAAAATGCCTTCAGCTCTCAAGCACTTCGGAGAAAGTAGAGTATTTGAAGTGGACACCAGCAAAGCCTTGGCAGAGTCTGGCACAAAATGGCTCCCATAGAAGCTCCCAATGTATGCTATTTAGCCTCAGCTCTCTCCTACTTTTTAACAGGCTTCCTTTCTGGCGATCTATCGCGACCATGTGTTGATGATGCTCTCCATTGAATCCCATACATTCTTACTGGTTATTCCTTCAATTGTCATCTCACCACCCCATTTTTCTTCATTCATCAATGACCTCACAGCTAACCAAACAACCCTTCCCAATCGCTTTGCTGAGAGCTACCACCTTTCCACTCCTTTCACCTGTAATAAATCACCAGTACACCTCTCAAATCCTTGCTGCCGACGACATCTCAACTGTTGCTCCCATCAGAAGTAATCTCAACTCATCTCCAATGGGCCTCCAACAACTTGTTTCCTTCAATCGAGTCCAACACATCAAACAGTCTTTATATCCAGCTAGGTCAAAGCAGCCTCCTATTCCTCCTCTTCTCATGTTCAGTCTCAAATCAAACGGGTTCTCTGTTAATCGTTCAGTGCTCACCATCTTCAAGCAATCTCTCCTGGCAGCCTCACCACCTCATATCACCGAAATCTGCCTCCAAAGAAACTGGTTTCCTCTTCAGAGCTCCCCCGCAACATACTGATCTGGACCCTCCCCCTATTCGCAGGCCAACTCCCGACTGATAATGCCAGAACGTCACCAAAATCCCACAACTTTCAAACACCACATAGCTTTCATAACCCTAAACTGCAAATCCAAGTACAACAGACCAAGGTGATGAATTGCTGCTAATACAATAGCGTCTGGGCAACGCGTACTCCCTGTCATGTCATCGGACATGATATGCCGAGTCGCGAATGAGTCCTCGGTGGTTGGGAGATACACACCAAACGCAAGATGCTATGGTAATGCCACGCCAATGGCCCGAAAAAGACCCGACGAGCCCCGCCGACCAGAAATTGTCACAGATGTTCGTCCGAAAATCTACCCGAGGGTGTAGTGAATCGCAGCCTCACAAAATAATCGGAACATTGTCTCAGAGACAAAAACGTTCATAGACAACGAGAAGATGAAAGATCTTGTTAGTTATCCGCCACGATGACACAAGGCCAAACCCCCAACGCATGTTAAGAGATAGACAGACCTCGCTATACGTACAAAACTATAACAACCATCGTCTAACCAAGCTCACCCGCACATTGATGCATCGATCTATCTGACGAATGAACCAACCACTTGTTTCCATTGCCCGGCATCGCCTACCACAAGAGCACCATAAGAAAATATATTCCTTAAATTACACTTAATAGTTCCTGAGCATCCACCACCAACACTACTATACCATATATCGCGAAAGCACAAAAGTTTACAAAGACACAAAGACCAGCGCAGTTTAGGCTTAGTGTGTGCAAAACTCCCGCAAAGGAAAAAAGCAGATAATGAAAACCGACACATCCAACCGAAAACAACAAGAACACCTAAAGTCACCTGCGACAGTGGACAAAGCAGTTCAGCGGCCTATTTTGTCCGTGTGTTCGAGAGTGGCTGGACGGTGTCCATCGATTGTTGGGCGATGATGGTTAATTGATGTTCGAAGTTATAATAGAACCAACCTTATGAATTAATACAAAATCTGTTCCCTAGTAATCGTTAGTTGAATGTAAAATCAAAATCCTACTGAGATGAGAATAATCATGTGTGACCAGTGCGTTTAATCTTCAGCTGAAGAACGGTGGTTTGTTGTTCTCACGTTTTGCAGCGTGCGTTCATGCCTCTTTTTCTTTTTTTACCTCCCCTCTGGTTTCCTTTGTTCGTCTCAGCCTCCACAACCCTCTGCGTCAACGTGTGGCCCTAAATTTGGCGTCAACGTGTGTCATTCCCAATCTTCCGATCCAGGGCTGGAGTTCCCAATCAACGTGATTCTCGTCCTCTGTCTTTTTGCAGGTTTTCATCTCTGAATCACACACACATTCTCTCCGACTCTCTGGAAAATCCTCTAATCTCTGTTGCTGATGACTCCACCCTGCCGTACTGTCTTTTATCCCTCAGATCGCACAAGCGAGCAGCGCATCTTCTGCTTCACGCAGTCTGGATAAATCACAAACTTGTCAACCACATGGAACAGTCTTTCAATCCGGACATAATCTCACACTCTCCAGATGTCTTCTCCGAAAGACATATCTAGAACCCACCCCCCACCCTCCATCTAACTATCTCACAATCACGCCTTGAAGAAACCTTTCATTCAAAATTTCTAGGGTCTCCCTTATCTTGCCATGATCTTTCTTCGAAAGCCACATCTCACTCCAAAGCCATCGCCGATGGAATCTCCGTCGTGCAAAAGTCCTTTCCTTGACACACCTGACTCCTTGACCACGTACAAAGCTTCATCCAACCTGGATGGAGATACTTGCTCTCCCCTATATGGCTGGTACTCCTGCCTCTCACCTTTCTCGGATCCACGTTTTGTGGAAACCCAGGCATTTTCGGACTCATATTGGATCTCCCACGATGTGGCTGAGATCTTTGAGGTCTCATCTACTTCTCAACAAACACAAGCAGGTCCCGGTGGTTTTCTATCTTCTACCGTTTCCTCTCCAAGACCTCAACCCACCGCATGCTCTGCATTCTGTCCCGCCCATATTTTCCGCAGGGCGCTCAAGGTCCGCCCGCAACCCCCTTCTGATTAAACTACCAAAATCAAGACTCACTGCTCACCTCCATTATTATTTTCCCGCCTTTGGAACAAACTCCCACACTCTCTTCAATTCCACTCTTCATCCAGATCTTCAAAACAGCTGTTCACCACCATCTCTTATCTCCCCATTCAAAACCATGATCTTTTCTACCGAATCCACCCCAAACCGCACCTCCTTCAAATTCCTGTTTTCCTTCCTGAAAGTCTGTGGAGTGTCCATATTGTCCATATTTACCCCGTGTACCCCACCCCCATCCCTCTCCCTTCCACAGATCTCCTCATGTGTCTATTCCCCACTGTTTTTGTCTCCTGCTCCCCTTGTTATACGTTCTGTGTGTTTGCTCTCATACGAGCCTCGACATTGTCTATTAAATAATAATAAATAATAAATAAAAAAAACTCAAAAGATGTACAGATTCTTCCAGCAATCCCTCCTGGTTAAGCTACCCAAATCCAGTGTGGACTGCACATCTCAACTCTTTTGTTCATATTCCCTCTTGTCTGTGGGACCACTTACCTGAGCATGCCCTCTCCCGCTCTTCCTTTAAGCAGGCAGTGTAAACACCATCAACGCATGTCATCCCTCACAATTTATTTTATCCCAATGCCATGCCTAGTCCAATCGTCCTTACTTACAGGTTGCTGTGTTTCCTCCCTTCCTCTCTGACCTCTCCTGTCGCCTTGCTCTTCCATGAGCCTCGATGTTCCAAATGTGGGGGAAAGAAACGATCAAGAAGTGCAACTTTATGATCAATGGCCTCTATCAACCCTCATTAACACACATCGATAAAAAAAAATATGGGACCTAGCACCGGAACCAGTATTTTATGGCATGATTGTATTTTAACGATTAAAGTTTACTGGCTGTGACAGGCATCAAACTCAAGTTTTTTGAAGATCATTTGCTCACAAAACCTCTCGTTTGTAGTGTTGTTTGCAAGTGTGTACAATTCCTGCAAAGGCCTTACCCACGTACTCCTTGGGTGGCATAAGTTTCTCATACTTTATGGTGTGCACCGCGCCGCTTCCTTTTCTCCTCATCGGCCGTGGAATTGCCTTGAGCATCCCGCTCTCCTCAGGTGCGGAATCAAGGTGCCGCAGCTTCCGCAGCCTTTTCCGAGGGGGAGGAGTGCCAGCAGGATTTCGCCGTCCGTAGAACAAGTGCAGGAAGTGGACCGGACCGTGTGCTTGATGGAGGAGTTACCTGGGAGTGATCAGCAAGATTGACAATGTGTTTCACTCAATGAAGTCAAAACGTCAAGGGAGAGAGAATTGGCAAACCGAAAAAGGAATGATAAACAATTGAAAAACGAAATGTGAATAAACGGCATACTTCATGGCATTCCATTACACTCCCTCTGGTTGCTCCTGTTTCACTTTTATCATGGAAGCACAATTCCAGTCACCATGGGCACTACTTGCCACCACACCTGAGACCCATTCCACTACCCACTGTCTCACCAGCACAAAATCCTGGTGTTTCCAATCCAGCAAGGATGGAGTAGATGTACGTGCAGCAGAAGCAGGGACCGTAGTCACCGAGAGGCTCCCAGGAGCTGTTGTCGCAGAACTGATTTGCAAGGGATGCTGGGTAGTGGTGCAGAGAGGACGGTGAGATGTCCGCATGAAAGGTTGCAACATCAGAAGGATGAAAATCCAAAGCAGTGTGAGCGTCTGGTGTTCATGGCCAGCTCACTGAAGAAGGAAGAAACGGCCACGATCATTTGCACTTACGTCATTGACAACTCGTCGAAAACCGTTGGTGCAACGTAAGGATGCTAAAGAGAGGTCAAAAATCTCTGCCCTTTCGCTTATTTTTAAGCTCACCTGGACTTTAGTCAGGTGAGCTGATGCGATCGAGCAGTGTCTGCAGGTGAGTGAGTGAGTCAGTCTGTAAACACTTCAGTCTTATCGTTTGAACAAAACACACGGTTTTCATGAACTTGGCCACAATGCTCATATCTGAGCCTAACGAAGGTATATTGACCCATCAAATCTGCCACTCAATGAGGATCCACGGGGTCTTTTTTGACCCCCCCCAAAAATTGAGGTATATCCTCTCTTCTCCAAAACTACACACCACAATTTCGAACGAAGCTTGACCACAACCTTCATACACCTGCAGCACATTGACCGCATCAAAATCTGCCACTCAATGAGGGGATCCACGGGGTTTTTTTTGACCCCCCCCAAAAAAAATTGACGGTATATCCTCTCTTCTCCAAAACTACACACACAATTTCGACGAGCTGACCACAACCTCATCACCTGCAGCACAATTGACCGCATCAAAATCTGCGCTCATTAAGGGGTCTACGGGGGGGGGGGCTGTTGTCCCCCAAAATATGTGTTCATCACCCTTGATGTATCAAAAGCTTGATTCACGGCATTAAAAAAATTCCGGTATAAGGGGTTCTGTGGGGGGGGGGGTCAGTGACCGTTGCTCCTGATCCAGGTGAGCTTTAGGACAGGTGGTGCTATTTTTTATATCCAATGCTCAAGTTAAAAAAATTAATAAATTCAAACCTATTTTTGCATGCTGGAGAGGCACAGACATGCAAAACTGCCCGACTCCAATACCTGAGAGGCCGTGGAGAGCCAGAACCACGGGTTACATCTCCACGAGGACTACTCAGACAAAGAGTGCGTTTTTCTATCCAAGCATGGAGGCCAAAGAATGTTGACTGTGACATCATAATTTTAACATATATGCATACATTGTTGTGTATGATAGTTGCCAAGTTTCACTTTCGATAGGATATGTGGTTCCAGAGAAAACATTATTTAATGTAATTTTGAATCCCACATGGCTTGCCAAACCATGTGACCTATCAATTATTCATTAACAAACTTATATTCACTAGATGTGTGCAATACGTATGTGAAGTTTCCCTTGAATCTGACTAGCCGTTCTGAGAGAAGATGTTGAAGGTTTTAGGGTAAATTCAATATGCCGCCAAACCATGTGGACCTATCAAATTAGAAATTAAACAAACTTGTGAAAGGAGTCTTGTGGAAAGTGGTGTGGAATTTTTGCCTCAATCTGTCCAGCCGTTCTGGAGAAGAGATTTTTTTTAAATTTATTAATTTTCATCCAAGATGGCTGACGAACCATGTGGACCCTATGACATCATAAATTTACATTTTTGCCCCAATCGTGTTAGTGGAATACGTGTGAAATTTCATGTTTAATCGGATAAGGTGCGTTTTTTCATCAGAATGGCCCGCATACCATGTGACTTGTGACTTAATTTTACAATTTTGTAGATATGACGGTAGATGATTAGTGCAAATTTTCGACTTATATAGATTAAGCAGTCCAGAGAAAACATTATTTAATATTTTTCTAAATCCAACATGGCTTGCCAAACCATGTGACCTATCAATTATTCATAAAGAAACATATCCCCTACGATGTGCAGAATACACTTGTGAAGTTTTCCCCTTGATCTGTTCAAGCCGTTCTGGATAAGAAGATGTTGAAGGTTTTCAGGTCAAATTCCAATATGGCGCCAAACCATGTGACCGATCAATAAGAAAATTAACACAAACTTGTGAAAGTGAATATCATGGGGGAACGGTTCTGGAGAAGAAGATTTTTTAAAAAAAAAAATTTAAAAACAGGATGGCTGCCGAAGCAAGTCACCTATGACGTCATAATATTGTTTCTATGGTGAATTGTTTGTGTCGATGACGTTCAAGAAATTTCAGATTTTTCCTATGCCAGCGTTCCACTCTGACAGAATTTTCACCGGGATACCGCTTCACCGATGACGTCACGAAAAAATCTCCCGTGTTCCCCATGGGAAGTTCATTAAAATGTATGAAGCAAAATTTTTGCCCATTGCACGGTTTCAGAGATACAGAGGTCCAAAGTTTATCGGTTTTTTCAGATGGCGCCCATACCACGTGACCTATGACGTCACAAGTATCAATTAAGTCTCCTTCTTCTTCTTCTTTCGGCTGGTTCCCGTTCAGCGGTCCGCCACAGCGAATCATCCGTATGATCCGCAAGTGATTTGCACATATTTTACGCCGGATGCCCTTCCTGACGCAACCCTGGTCGCCTCTTACGACACAGGGATATGGTACACCTATTTAACCGGCGGTATACACCGGCCCAGTTACACTGGTACTCATTTCGCCGAACCTCGGAAGGATACAGGCTGAGTCAAACCCCCTGGTGTATTAATTCAGTGGCCCAACGGGATTGAACTCAGGACCTTTTGGATCCCAAGCCGCTGCCCTAACCACTGCGCCAACACCAGGCTTACAAGTATCATTAAGTATGCTATCAAAAAAGATACATACTCTGGTTGAAAATTTCGTGTCGATCCGACTTACCGTTCCTGAGAAAATGATTTTTAAAGCGAAAGAACCCGAAAATTGCCGGCGAAAAAAGAAAAATAAGAAATAAACAGAAGAAAAACAATAGGCGTACCCAGTCCATTTGACTGGGACTCTAGTAAAAATAATAAAAAATCACCCCTCTGATGCAGTCCAACGATTCAAGATGCTGCGTCGCAGTGGATGTATGCACGCACTTGTCCGAATCCTGGCGCGTTTGGATCGTGGCTCGAACTGGAGGGTGACGTGACCGCAAAGGAGGAAGGACATATCCCTGCTGCCACATTTTCAGCCAACAGCACGCCTTTTGAGGGGGTGCATAGATTAGGAAAGTTAATGACAGACAGGTTTTTATACAACCCATTCACATTCATAATTTAAGTTCAGAAACCAAGTTGGGAGGATAATAAAGTGATTTTGTTGGAGGAAAACTCTTTTGTTGCAAAAAGGCAATTGAGGTGACTGGCAACAAAACCTGTAGGCTTGCTCTCAGGGGGACCCTGGTTTGCAGATGTGGATGCTGTGGAGGCCGAGAGTGGTGAGAAGCTACGAGAAGGATCCATGGAGACCGGGACAGGGTTTATACGCATTGCTGGCGTGCCACCCTCACCACCCATCCCGGCTATTGCAGACACCGTGCTCTGGGCTAGACACCAAAAGACGAAACAGTCATTCGAAAATACCAAAGGCACAGAAAGCTTGACACGGATATCAAGCTCACCGAATGTTGGATCAATCTTGGAGGGAAGACAGAGGTGATGTGAAGAGGGACAATACACGCAAGGGGCTTGCCCGCAGTGCCGCTTGGTTCGTGATTGGAGCGTAGTGGTGGCCAGAAATGGGATACCCACGGGTGAGTGTAGGATATTGAGTTTGGTGTAGAGGAGAAGATAGGCACGTCCCCGCACACAGAGAAATCAAAATCGTTTATAAAAACGTTCAAGCAGTTGGGATCTTGTGATTTACACCAAATTGTGGTAAAGTAGAAATGAGCACGAGTATGATGGTGGACCGGAACGTTTCACTCCACCACCCATACGCTTCCTCTTTTTTTTTTGTAGATACTGTCGAGGCCTGTATCGAGTAAGCTAAACACACGACGGTACGAACAAGGAGCAGGAGAACCGAAGAAAATGGAGAGGGATGGTAAAACAAGTGGCGGACGAGACATGAGGTGATCTGTGGAAGGATGGGGTGGGGTACACGGGGTAAACAAGATGGACACCACGGGGATTTTCAAGAAGGAAAGCAGGGAATTTGAAGGAGGTGGGTTTATGGTGGATTAACGGGTGCAGAAAATATCGTGGTTTTGGATGGGGGAAGATAAGAGGTGGTGGTGAAAGGCTGTTTTGAAGACCTGGAGGGAAGAGTG
>JAXMNL010002376.1:0-12575 GCA_035128595.1 Eptatretus atami
GCGTTTTATCAACATCACCTAATGCCAATCTCTTATGAAAATACCTCATTCTTATGCTTGTGTAGAAACATTATTTATTAAAATAACCCGCAATACCCTCATTTCTTTGCAAGCGTATGCCCCTTGCGAACAAGCAGAAATGATAATTTTCTTGAAGCTCTTCGTGCCGTCATTAATGTAATTAAAATAACATTGATGTTACGATATAAATTAATATATTATATATTATATAATTATAATTATATATATACATACAGTATATGTATATGAACCGTGTTGTTATTCATTGTTCAAAGCTAGGGTACTACAAGCTGTCCATTCATAAAAATAATCTTTGAGCCATATATTTTCGGCATAAATGCTCTCTTTTTGCCTTATACAACTAGTCTGGGTCATGGATGAGCTAGAAAAACTAGAATGGATCAGTATGTTAACAGAACAAAACGTACAGTAGAAAGAGAGACGAGGGGGTGAAGGCGAACTCCAACAGAGGATGAGAGGATAAAAATAGAGGGAGACTTGGAAAAATAAGGAAGTTGCGGGAAAAAAATGAGGGTTAGGGCGGATGCACGGTTGTTGGACAAGATGGGATTACATAAGAAAACCTCAAAATGAATATAACTGGTGCAGATTAGAATTATATGGGCTTGGAGAGCATTGCAAAGTGGATAGATAACAACTGTCAGGTTGGTTAGTTATGGGGGATGATTTCTAGTAGATGGTGGTGAATAATTCTGCTTGAAGACCTTGGGAGAGAGAATGAGATTGAAGAGAATGTGGAAGTAGTTCCATGGTGGATAAAAAAGAGAACAATGCTGTGGAGGCTTGAGCCCAGTGATTTCTAGATTATAGGGATTCAGCAGAATGGGTTGCCAGATACACTAGGCGCTTACAGAAACCGAGGAGGACAGAACACAGAGATAGCAGAAGTTGAAAGATCCAGTTAAGGAACGGTTGCGTAGAATCACTGAGATCACCAACCTTGTTCGTGATGTTGAATGTAATAACAGTGTGCTATAGGCTCCGATCCGTCATGAGAGGATCTCCATATGATCTTGAAGGCCTGTGATACCCCGGACGTAAGCTGAGCAATCTCGATAAGAGGGAAAAAAGCGTATCCAATAAAGCAGCCACATGTTGAGCACGAGTCGTGGGGAAGTTAGTAAATCGCAAAGAGTGGAAGGTGGCCTTGGATGCACAAAGCGCCAAGATGAGTTGGGAGATTAATGGCTTAATTATGTCTGGAGAGGTGGTCCTGATCTCATCGTCTGAATCATTGGGTCCTCCATCCATTGTGGAGAGATGGAAGCAGCATATGTTTAGCAAGGTAGAGTGACCGGAATTGAATTCAAATTGATGAATCTGTGATGGGCCGTTATGTAAAAGGAAGGGATTTGATTGTCTGCTTGAATGATGGATTCCATGACCCATTGCTATGATCTGAAATAATCTGATAGGTCTTGTAGTTAAGTGGAATGGTTTTGGCACTTCTTATGTATATCTGTGATGTTGGCTAACTTCCAAAGCAGTCATGGATGATGACCTTGCGCAAATAATAGCATAGAAGAGCGAGAGAGGAAGTGCCAAGAGCAGCAGAGTAGTTGTTTGTTTTTTTAAGGACAGGTGCTACTGATGCCCGTCCTCTTCAGTTTCAGAATCAGAGTCAAGGCATAGCAGAAACATTCGTCACACCTTCTCAGGTGAAAAAGACCAGGAGTCCAGAACAGTTGGTGGTGTGACTGAGTAGGTTGGGTACAGAGAGTGATGCGTTGGGGACAACGCCTTATATACCTTTGGCCTTTGAGTACCTATTATGAGTTTTGTTTTTGCCTCTCAACTATAAACACGAGAAGTAATTGCAGTTCTAAAAATGAAGAAAAAACAACATTTTTGAGCATCGTGTTTTGATCAAATTTGTGTCGAACAAGACCTTCGAGCATACGCCCGACCGATGCCTTGTTTTGTTTGTGAAGCTGAAGGAATAGCAGCCTTGTGCTCAGCTACATCAAAAGATTCCAGTAAACGTTTGCATTATCAGATTTTGACATGGCAGATATTCCTGTTTATCTCATGCCATAGACTTATTAATTATCTTGCAATGATGTTGAACCGAATTAAATTATTCTTTGGAACTTAAAAATACAGCAAAGCTATGGACGATCTGACAAATTATTTTGCCTCAAGTCAACGCTTTCAGGTTGCCTTTAGCATTTCCCATCTGGATCCCTGCTCTATGATGCGTGGGATTTAACCCTGCGAGTGCTAACAAATTGAGACTCTACCATGCGTTTGTCATTGTCCAAAAATTTCTCTTGTCAACTTCTGTGGGGCAAAGCCACACTAATGGTCTTAGTGAGATTTATCCAATCAAGTATATCCTTGATATTTGTATTTCTATATAATTTCGAAATTTTTTTTTCAATTGGAAGTTGTATGGTTATATATTGTTAAGCATAAGGTGAAACATAGCGCTCCCGATCTAATTGCAATTTAATTTCAAGTCTATAAGCAGAACAAACGGTGGACACATTTTGAATGGCGGGTGTAGACTTTCTATCGGCACCGTATACGTGTAAGCTCTTCCATGAGGCTTCGTTAAATGACAAAAACAGTTCTGACTTTAATTGAGGCAAGTCTAATAATAGCTATCTCTATGACTGGGCAAATTTATACAGGTCGCTTAAATGTTTCGAAACCACCATGAGAGGAAAATAAAGAATTGAAATAAATAACGTCTCCTAGTATTGGTGTTGTGAACCCATTCGTTAACTTAATTCAAAATGTGTTATTACTTGTGAGTTTTAAAAATCCATTTTAAAGGCAAAGAATCGGCTCTTCAAATTATTTCTTCAAAAGTAATTTATCCAACGTTATAACATCAATTAATTGTACCGGATAAGCAAATTGGGATAAAGGAACAACAAACGGTTCAATCACAGGTCGAATCTTCTTTCTTGAGAAGCCTATGTCTTGCGGATCAGCATTGAAGCCTCTCAAATAGCAGGGAATATAAATTGAGGTTTCAATTTCTTCTTGTAATAAGCATTTCATCCAGTAATCGTGCATCTCATTGAACTATTCCGGATGTCCTAATAAAAAAAAATCGAATAGGTTTTGATCAAAGGCAGTGACTTAGAAAGTCATTGTCAAGGATAATATTGTAATTTGGAGAGTTGCACTGAAGATTAATATAATATCATATATAATAATAAATAACATCAATAATAAACAACATCAAAAACACAATACGTTATACATGATAATAAGAGATCTAATCATTCAAAAAATATGAATGAAGTGGAATTACACGCATCCGATGAATGATAAACTGCTCCAGCCAACTTTGGAAAATGAAAATGCCTAGTCCATTGTACTTGCAGGATATAGATCTATTAAATTGCACTGTTACATGTTCAACTGTACATCACATAAGATACACTAAACATGATAGTCCAATGTGCAAAATATCGCATCATGTTTCGGATGGTATAGAGGACACCCTTATCCATGCAGAACCATGCTATGCTTCCATGCTCGTCGGTCCTGCGTAGCAGTTATCCTTGGCTGAAGCTAAACCCTGGATGCAAGTCCCCATCTCAGATTTTCGGATAAGAGGAACAGGTGGGTATGTGAACGTAGCCTTTTATTGACAGAAATAATCTCTTTTACCTGTTTTGCATTTTGATAGGTTTTGAGAGGTTAACTTAAATCTAATTCAAACAACAGGAAAACTGCATGTGCTCAGTGATGAACGAATTTGTAGAGGGGTAATGTATTTAAAGAAGTGGTGCTCGTCCATTATGCATATGCAAAAGGAAGAATTTATGCCTCTTCCACCCTTGTCCACCACTGCCCAATTTGCCTTATATAATTTCTCTCATCCATCATCCTCACCAACTTCCATTGTATGCTCCAATACAACCTCCTTTCCTGTGTCTCGTAACGACATTTATATGCCATCATTGCTCCACATTAATGCAGAGTAAGGCAATGTCAAAGACGGATGTTAATGCATGGTGATGAATAGTCCAAGATGTATAATTGATCACACTTCCGCCAATTGAGGTGCTTCTGAATGTTCATGCCATCACTAACTCTGGTCTTCAGGTCCAGATCTCGCTGAACTCCATTGCAAAATAACCAGAATAGACCTTGTGTCAATTTACAATTTACAGATTATTAGTGGATTGTAGTTCACGAACCGAGTAATGCTGTGGTGCGTGGTCATCTCAAACAATTTGTGCGGGATTGAAATGGGTAAAGAGGACCGGATACGCAAAAAGTAACTGTGAAAATTACTACATGCCAATCTATAGAATTTGCGGTGTACACGGATCAATTCTCTCAGGAACAAAATCGAGGAATAAAAAATTATCTCACAGTTTCAAAATCCAAAGAATATTGATTGTACTGTACACAAGTACCATAAGTATGAAACTTAAGAAAAAAAACAAAGGAAAAGGTTTTTACAGCATGTTTGATCAAACTACTGTTTTATATATATTTTTATTATTTTTTGAATTGTTGTGTCTTGACAAATTATAAGATCATTATAAGGCAGCTTATGAAAAATCAAATGGAACAAATTGACCAGACATGTAGTGGAAAAGGACGCTGCCAAAAATAATTGAGTTGTTAAGGAAAATGGTTTCAAAGTCGAATGAGGCTGAACAAATAAAATCCATTTTATGAGAAGAGGTAAAAGCGTATGTATGAAATTGGTGGGAAAAAAACTTTATTCACTGTTATTGGGTTTAAAAAACTAGTACCAGGATACATGACTCTACTTTGACGAAATTTTGGATAATATTAATGTTGCGTAATGTTATCCAGGACTCTGGGTTGTTTATTCAAAGAATGAAAATTGACAATCCTGTATTTATCGAAAAACTCATCGTTCTCACTTTTTAAAGGAAAACGCTGGAGATGGAGACAATGCCCTAGTCATGCATCTAGGCTGTATATGGTGATGACGAGAATTTCAAGAGATGGACTGTACCCCTTCACACATTGCTGACCATCTGGAAAGATGTGATTGTGATTTGCAATCCTTCTGAGCAAAGGTGAGACTGTGAATGTTCCGCAGGATTGCCAATGACGACATTTTTCATTTATCAGACCATTACATTTTACTCTGCTACAGCAGAGGGTGACGGGCTCTGTCTGCTTGATGCTGTGGAACAATAGTGTGTCAGTCCTAATGCAAAAAGGATAGGAGAGAGAGTGACAATGGAAAAGCATGAGTGCCCTCTTTTTATCCTTCCTTTCCCAAAGCGTGCAGACCATGATGGGATCGATGAAGAACTGCTGATCAATGATGCTGAGGTGTATACCAGAACGATACAAGGCTTTTGTGTCATACTTAAAAGAAGTTCTCTTCCATCAAGGGGCCTCTAGTCCAATCTTTCTCTCCTAGATTATGTAGAAGCTTAAGCCTCTCAACATTAGCTAATATCAATGAAGTGGCCCGAAGCACAATATCTACTGCTTTTCAATGCCAGTAGGTCAGTCACCTCTGTTTGTTTTTTTTTTAACCGCCTCTCCTATGATTTAGATCCCTCTGCATCTCAGCCCCTGACCCGCCACAACAAATCCCGATGTAAGCGACATTCCTTTCAGGAACCCATTATTTCGTATAACTTCAAATTCCAGCTTGATGGTACACCTCAACTCTCTTTCTCCTCTGTTTCTCCCCTCTGTGGAACTACCTTCCAGGGGCATATTGCTATCCGACTCATCCCTCGCAAGGCCTTCAAACAGGCAGTGCACCACCATTTCATGTCATCCATATTACTACCCAAACCAATAACCATTCCTAAACCAACAACTGCTCATTATAACCAGTTTGTTTGTTACCATTGTATATAGACCATGTTCATAACCTGTTCATTCATTCTCTTGTTTATGTGTCCCATGAGTTGAACGCAGCTGTTTGCTGACAAGTTCATATCCTCCCTCATTCCATGCTCTTCCACAAATTCGATCTTGAATAAAAATAAACAGGCTCGGATGGACTAAATTACATTGTGGGAATAACAGTATCAAGATGTTAGCATGGCGGTTTTCAACATGCAGTTGATGGTGCATATGAACATACAGCATAGTTGTGGATTGCGTCAAGGGGAAAGTTTGTTCCCAAATCTTTCAACAACAGGCAGGACATAGAGGCCTGACGTTCAACCTGAGTAGTTAAGTTGTGTTTGAAGTTCAGGCTGCAGCAAATAAACTCACGTACTCTTCGACAAACACTATGAATATTTTATAGTGCCAGCTACTAACGATAGCAGGGATTCGGATACCACATTCTTCAGATAACGTGGTACCATCATAGGGCTTTGTGCTATCATTGTGATGTAAAAACTAACGTGTGTGCAACCTATCGTGACACGTTTTATCATCGGTGATTGGGAAAATCAACCCAATACAAGACAGCTCAAAAAGATAATACTAACCTCTGCACCAATCCTGCTCAGACAAGACAATGTCAAAGATAGAAAAACCAAAAAATTTATTTGCAATTTCTGTTTCGACAAAGTCCGTCAGATTGATTTGACGTGGTGTTCTGATCTTGCTCGTGTCATTGGTAGCCAATTTTACCTCATAATACTGTTATTCAGAGGTGTGACAGTACCACATCAGAGAGCCCAAGCTTCTATATCAGTAAGTAATCAGAGAAGTTAGCATCTTCATCGGTTGTCCTTAAAATGGAGCCTTTGGACGACCTCAGGGATGCTTCATCTACTATGAGTTGGAAAGCAACATTTGGTAAATGATACTTGCCCATTCTGACATGAGTGTCTGTCTAGTGGAGAGTTATGCATCACAAGCATTTTGCTGAATCAATTTTTTATCTCACCTGCGTAAGTAGTTCGGTGAGCTTAATGGAAGGGCACGTCGTGTCTCCGTCCGTCCTGTCGCGTTCAGTCCACAAAACGTGAAAACTTCTCTGAACATATACATTCATGAATACCCAAACTTCATCCTGTATGACCAAATTTATCTTAAAATGACAGGGTACATTGCCCAATATAATCTTTCTCAGAACTAACAGCAATTCCTGATTCCACAATTCTCCCCATTACCAATTGTCACGCATAAAAGAAATATCCATGGATGATCCGCCCACTTGGGAACTATCTTGAGGATATTGGAACAAACACAATTGCACATCGAAAAACAGGGGTACGTAACAGGAAGTGGATAGCGTTCCATTTACAAAAAACATTGCTTATTCTCAAGAGGCCACACATCGGCATCTTGATTCCGAGAACTGCCAAGATCACAAGGTTCTTCCTAATCCACGTGACATGGCACCAAACATTTTCAAACATACTGGGAACATTTTCAAAGGCGCATGGCACTGATGCATGCAAAATCTTAATAGGTCTCTTAGGTACGTGGAAAATTCAATGCGTCTATGTAAGGAAGTTTTATACCGGTTTGCACCCAGCCTATAAGATGTGTACTTGCTTTCTTCGGAGGACAGACGTTAACGACGACGAGCCAGTCCGGATGAAACTTGAAACAATCCACCTTCTCGCCCGCGGGATATACCAGGTTCAACCATTAAAGCTATCAAGGGGTTATCTAAAAAGGGGGTTGCCAAAATAGCATAAATTAATACCTCATCTAACAAAACAACATATAACTGCACTAATCAATTGAAGCACGTACCAACTTGACTTCTTGTATAAAAGCTCTTCAAGTTAGGAGCTAACCAAGTTCTGTGATTCTTACCGACATAATTAAAACAAGTACCTCACTGATTACCTGACCGATATTTACCACACAACAGATAGCAACTCTGAACATGTTAATGACATTGTAGTTCTGATCGCTAACAAACAAAAAAAACGATCATTAAATACTTAAACTTCTAATTTCAGTACAAACACAAACAACCAGAAAAACTTACAAAAAACAAACAAGACAATATCAATATACTACGAATCTAAGATTCGAAGTACAACAACAACCAATAATAAAATATTATATGCTTGCGCGAGAAGAGTTGGTGAGGCGGTTTACGAGACGAGGTGGTGGGAGTGGTGGGCGGTCGGCCATCCAAACGGTTAGTCAATAATATGTTCTATTTACGATACAACATTGTTCACTGGTGACAATTCTTGCTGAATCTGGTCCCATGTTGCTTCCTCTACTCAGTTATTCATTATTTCTACCAGCACTTTGTTGAGCGCCTAGGGCCTATTGCCCCTATGTTTTCATCGCAATGCGGTGTGAGCACTCTTTCTCAGTGTGATGTTTATTTTCATCCTTTTCATCATTAAAGATATTGCAGATGTCACATTTTGTTTTTGGCGAATATGACAGTCTGAGTGGACTGAAATAAACTGATGTTCATCAGTGGATTCTCGCTTCTGTCATAATTTTTGTTCTTCGCTGGGAGTAAAAAAAGAACCACTGGAGCTGTAAGCTATCTGGCCGGCTTAATGCTGTAACCCAAAATTTGAGCTATGGACTGGTGGGTCTGGAGAGGAAGTATTTGAAGAATTTATGGGATTTTCCCAACATTACGAAGGGCCGCCATTTTGACACCACTTTTGGAATGTTGTTGCATGACTTCCGCCAATATATATTACCATCCCTACCCTAAGCTAATTTGCAACCCAAATTTGTAGCATTATGGACTGGTTGTCTAGAGAAGACGATTTTGAAGGAATTTGCTGACTGCCATTTTGACACACTTCTGGTCAAACGTTCAGCAAGGCCTCCGCCAATTTCACATCAGCACCCTATCTGAATGTATAACTCGAATTTGGAAGCATTCTGCTGGTGGGTCTGGAGAAGATTTTTGAAGGAATTTATCGTGATTTCCCCAAAATTGACAAGTCTGCAATTTTGACACACTTCTGGTCAAAGTGATTGCAAGACCTCTGCCAATTAACATCCATACCCTGGTCCTAATGTAAAACCAATTTGGTAGAATTCTGAATGTGGTCAGGAGAAGATTTTTGAGAGAAATCATTTTGACTTACTTAAAGTATGCCGACCAGAATGAGCTTTGCAATTCCTTAACCAATCAGGAGAGGGAACGCTGCTTAGCAAATTTCAAGGGACCGGCCAGTGTTGGCCGGAGAGAAGACAAAAAAGAGACGGGACAGACGGACGGTAAAACCACGGATTGACAATAACCTATCTGGAATTTACATTCCAGATAGGCTATAATTCCATAAGCTAAAAATACAAGTTTGTTTCTTAATTTGCCTTTCAATCGCAATGTCAATCTCGCCATTGCCAATAAAAAAAAACAATACATCATCATTGTAAACGAATACACATTCATTGTTCTCCACTTCAGAATCACAACAGGATGTTCCCATGATGTGCATCCCTCACCTATATAACACATATAATAAACATCCACAAGAAGGCTCTTCCTTCTTTCAATTTGACAGATACCTGGATTTTAGGTTCCAGTGAGCTTATGCGATCGAGCGGTGTCCGTAGGGAGGAGTTATGAGTCACTCAGTCAGGTCCGTTCAAACATTCACTTTATCACTTGAACGAAACATATGATTTGATAAACTTGGCCACAGCTTCAGAGTGGGATGCCTAACAGAGGTTTATCAATCGCATCAAAATCTGCACCATGTAGTGGGGTCGACTGGGGGAGTTGACCTCCCAAAATAGGTATTTTCTCTCTTCTCCGAAAAGTACACAAACAATTTATGAAACTTGACCCCACCTTTCATCACCGATGATCACCAAAGTAGTATCGATCGGCCATCAATATGCACCGATTCAGGGGTCTACAGGGGGAGGGGGATGTAACCTCCCAAAATAGGTATTTGCGCTCTTCTCTGAAAATACCACACAAATTTGAGCACAAACCTCATCACCTGTGATGACCGAAAGAGTTGTTTACGACAATAAAAATAAATCATGGATAAGGAGGCCGGGGTGTTGAGAGACTGTTGCTCAAGCCAGATGAGCTTTAGGATGTGTCTTATTTTATTTTTATCAATTGTGCAACACTTGATGCAACAGAGTGCATAAAGCAGAGTGGTGGTTGGCAAGTTCGAAAAGTTCCACCCAATAAAAGAGGTCCTAATGGAAATTGACCAAAGGTTTCGGACTTTAAATAAAGTATAAACTTAAGTTCTTTGATGAATAAGGTGCTTTTGCAGGACTTGAGGAAAAAAAAAAAATAGATGTCGTTAATCGATGCTTCGTTTGGATTGTAATTGAAAACATTTCTCATTTGGCTATGACCTCAAGTTTTGCATTTGTCAGTTGTGAAGGAAGTGGACAATCAACAGGAAAGGTTTTCCTTAAAAATATTTTCATCAAGTAATTACAAGCAACAATAAAAAACAATATCAATTACAGAAATAATGCCACCAGCTGTGTTTTAGGCCAGCAAAACAATTATTACAGTGATGGAACATTATCTAAGTATTGATTTTGCAGCCTGTTTTGGGTCATGTATTTATAAAAAAAAAAACGTTCTCGAAATGCACGGACATTATATTTTCTTTCATTTTCTTACAGACTCATACCTGCAGCTTGCAAACACAACACACACACACCACAACACACACACACACCACACACACACACACCACACACACACACACACACACCCTTTTAACGACGACTGGCTGACTCACCATATTAAAATGGGTACCTTCCGGTGACGTAGAAAGCTGAAATGTTGCATTTGACGACAGACATCGAAGCCGATACACAGAAAAAAAAAATCACAAACCATCGATAACATCGTAAATGAAATATAAATAAATGAAAATAAATAAATGAGAAAAAAAAAAGGAAGAAAACAAAATCAGAATGAGCAACCCGAGACAATGGGAAACATGGAAATTTTGTGTGCTGATGGACATCGAAGCCGATACACCGGCAAAAATCACAGAACCATTGGAAATTGTCCATAAATGGAAATATAAATAAATGAAAATAAATGAAAAAAATAAGCAGAAGTGAAGCAACCCGAGACAATGGGAAGCACAAGTAAGTAACCAGGAAGAAAAAAAATCACAGAACTGTCGGGAAAGCATCCTAAATGAAAACTTCAATTAAAAATTAAAAATAATAATAAATAAAATTGAAAAAATCAAATGCAAGCGAGCGATCCCGCAGACAATGGGAAGTACGGTTCATACGCTTTGTATAGTGTAAGCACACTCGGCTAGTGTGTGTAGTATGTATATAATTATTGTGTGTATATAATATATATATATATTATATATATATATATATATATATAATATATTATATTTAGAACATATGTATGAACACACACACACACACACACACACACACACACACACCCACACACACACACACACACACATCAGACAGTGACAGCAGACCACAGTGGATGACTTCAGACAAATATCACTGTTCATTTTGGGGGAAGTAACTTCCTGGATCACCGGTTAATGGCAGTTCTTTTCTCTGTAGTAAGAGGAACATTTTTAGGGAGAAATATCCCCACTCCTCCAACTCCCATTGGATATAAACCCACGGAGTTATTTCATATTCTGCCCTTTAAATGCAAAGGACAAAGCGAGGAAGCACCATGTGCAATTTTAAAAAAGTCTTCGGTACGTGTTTACCAGGGTCGGAAAAGAACCGCTAACATCACATAACCAGGGCAGAAGCTCTAACCACAGTGCACCTGAGTCTGGTCTGTGATTTTCACCATTTGCATTTGCAAGATGAAATGCCAAAGCCCCCATGGGATTCTAACCCATGGGGTTTAATCTGTGCTCACCACGCCATTTACAACGTTTTTCACACAGGATCCTTTTCCTGCAGCAACAAACAAAGAGCTATGCACTTTGTTGGAAATCTCATGATACATGTGAAGTGCTGGTCTATCATCAGGCTGATGGGAAAGGTCATGGTTGCAGCCTCCAAGTTAAATGGACCAGCTGTTGCATGATGAAACATCTGGAAAAAGATAACCAGTATTGTAAAAAGACCTAGACAGGTTGTCACTGTAATCACAAGAAAAAAATGCTCTGAGGGACAACTGTTTTAGGAGACTTATAGAGTGTGAGTGTGTGTGTGTGAGTGTGTGTGTGTGTGTGTGTTGTGTGTGTGTGTGTGTGTGTGTGTGTGTTGTGTTTGCACTTGAGTGATTCAAGGTTAATAAACTTGAATTGCATGATCGAGAATGTTGAGAGTGAGAGAACACAAGCAAAACCCCAACATCGAGCTGATAAATATAAACCTGCCTGCGGCGAACATAAAACTGTTTGCATTGCAGATCTAGCAATGGAACAGTGTCCTGAACTGCGGACAAGAAGTCACAGATGGAACATAACTTGTTTCAGGTAGAGGCTATGCCTCGTTTTATAATAAGATGAAGCACACTACCAATTTGGCTTAAACATTGCTTCCCCCGCACAACTACCTCTCATTCCCTTCCCCTTTTACTTTCATTGGTACCTCACATCAACTTTTCCTGACTGATCATCCTCATCACAAGTAAATTTTATGTAATATAATCTTCATTATCTCTCCTAAAACAGTTGTCCCTCAGAGCATTTTTTTCTTGTGATTACAGTGACAACCTGTCTAGGTCTTTT
>JAXMNL010002385.1:0-12522 GCA_035128595.1 Eptatretus atami
AACGTTTCTACAGATCTTCAACGGTCAGTCAGTAAGATTTACAAAAACACATCTTGTATTAAGAAACTCCATTTACCATTTATGTGCCAATGGTGAAAGTGGTTATTCAAGGTGATTGCCTTTTAATCTGTTGAAACAGAAATGGCTTTGTATTCCCTCTGCATCTTACGATAAATTAAAAAAAGCAGCAAGTATGAAGATCTAATATGCAGAGGAAGTTGATAGGTGGCAGTAATTTGCCAGAGAAATATTGGGAATAAGGACATAAATTCAGTGAAAAAAGGTAATTAGCTAAGTGCAGAAAGGTTGGGTGAACAGGAGATAGAAATGATGAAACGGATGAAAGGTATTGCACTGTTGCATCTGTGTTACTTACACATGTGTCTTGTTACCCTCTGCACCACAGGTGAGTGGAAGTTATGTTTTTACCCATATCTGTCTGTTTATTTGTCTGTCTGTGAACAGGATACTCAAAACTTTGTGGACGAATGACAAGGACGAAATGATTCGATTTTGGTGAAGATCTGGATATGCATATGGAACCTGAATGCTTTTAGTGATTTTTCAACAATGAGTGGTGGCTGCGAAAATAATATGATAGGTTGGGGGGGGGGGTTATTGGGACCATACTCTGTGCAGAGTGTTGGTGCTGCTAAGCGGTCTCTTTGGCTATTGGGCACAATCCTGGACAGGTCGCCACTCCGACACAGGATACCAGCTTGCTGACACGCATTTGCCGACCCCGGAAGGATGACAGGCCGAGTTAACCCCACTGGGTATTTAATTCAACAGGAAGGGGGATTTGAACTCAGACCTAGGATCCCAAGCCCACCACACTAACCATTAAGCCAACACCAGGCATGAAAATAATATGGAGCATGATATCTCGCAAAGGTTGTGGATGGCTTCGACCGAAACTTGGTGACAGGTTGGGTGTATGACGAGGATGAATTGATTTCATTTGGATGAAGATCTGAATCCGTATGAGACACAATAATTTTTTAATTTTCAAAGTGATTCTTCACCATTGTGAGATGGGGCCAAAAACGATATACAGTGTAGCACGATATTTCAAAAAGTTGTGGATGGATTCGACAAAATTCGGTGGATGAGTTTGGTATGTGACAAGAACAGGCCGGTTAGATTTTGGAGTCCAGGTCCAGATCAGGCCTATCATGGGATCCAAAAGGTAAATTGTTCGGTCTGGGCAGAGGTATGTGCTCTACTGAATGTCGTTGCAGTTAACTTTCTGTCTTACCTGTCATTCTGTTTTTGACACCCCTCCCCCCTTATGTTATTTCTCATTGTAGTTTCAAAACCTTCCCACACCCCCTTGGGCACATATTCAGGAACCATGGTTATTCTCCATTTGGAGCGGTTGTCATTCTCCATGAGGAGCTGGTTTTTCCAGTTTCCATTGTTATGTTGACACTTCGGTCTCTTGCAAACCTTACCCGATACCCATCTTGTAATTTCCGTGATGAACAACTGTTTAGACGAGGTAATGGCATGGGATGGATGCGAACTTTCTGCAACTCGATGGCAGCAAGACTGAGGCTATACTAATTGGTACTCATCAGACTAATTTTTGGCACAACCAATATTCTAATTAATAGGCTGGTTATTCACTTTCCTCCTTGGTTCCTAATCTAGGTGTTACATTTGATCCATTTCTGTCTTTGAGGCCCACATCAAGAGAGTGTGTCAAACTTCATTTTTTCCACCTCACAAACATTGCCAGAATTGTATATCTTATTTAAAGATGCCTGATACAGAGAAGCTCATGCATGTCTTTATCTCTTCCAGGCTCGATACTGTACTCACTCTTTATAGGTCTACCTTGCCAATCCTTCAAAATCTGCAATATGTTCAGAATAGAGCTGCCACAGGTTTTAACCAAAACTAAGAAAATAGAGCACATCACTCATGCTGGCTTTGCTGCACTGGTGCCATTAAATATCGAATCGAGTTTAAAATTTTACTTTTGGTTTTAAGATCTTTCCTTGGCACCAGCCCCACAGATTTGCATAGTTTACTTTGGTCATTGCATGTCCACACACCACCCCAGGTCGAGCACTCCGGTCTTCTATCTGTGCTCAGGACACGGCTCACACCATGGAGGATCGGGCTTTTTTCTCGGTTTCACCCACCTGTGGAATAAGCTCCCACATCACCTGAAGTATCTGGTTCTATTCGTTTTTAAAATCTAGGCTTAAAACACACTTTTATTGCCTTGCTTTTCAGTCACCTGCTTTGCAAAAAAGGATGTTGGACAAGGATGTTATTATTTTTATTGGATGTAATTTGACTTTTGCATTGTTATTTGTATTTCAAACAATTCGATGTATATATATATATATATAATATATATATATATATATATATATATATATATATATATACAGGGTTTCCCAAAAAAATGTACTCACTCTTTAAATGATAATAAATGCGTTGTTTATTGACTTAGAAGCAAGATTAATGGTCAAATGTATAAATGGATAAATGCATGTTTACAAATGTTCAAACTGACGACCATCACGTTCCAAACACAGCCATAACGCGGACCAATGGATTCAACAGCGTTACGAATCATTTCATTTGGAACTGCAAGACATTGTCTTTCAATTTCCTCTTTCAGCTCATCGACTGTGCTGGTTTTGAGCCGTAAACCTTATCTTTGAGATATCCCATAAAAAGAAGTCCATTGGAGTGAGGTCTGGGGAACGCGCAGGGAATTCAACACTACCTTCTTCGCCCAATCCATCTGTTCGGAAAAGTTGCTTCGAGATAGGCCCTTACATCCACCGGTGGTAGTGGGGAGGTGCTCATCTTGCTGAAAGTAAATCTCTTCGTCACCAAATATCTCTTCGACATGTGGACCGACGGATTCCTGCAGCAAGTTTAAGTAATCATCCCAGTGACAGTTTGGTCAAAAAAGAATGGCCTAGGATGCCAATGCTGATATCGCCCACCACACTGTAACTCCTGGTAAGTTTAAATGTGTTTCCATAGTAACATGCGGATTTTCAGGAGCCCAGTAGGTGCAATTGTGTCGGTTAATTGAGCCATTTAACTTGAAGCTGCCTCATCGCTCCAACAATTTTGGATGGAAATGCTGCATCTTCTTCGCATTTGCCCAGTACCACTCACAAAATTCAGCTCTCGGTCAGGATCGTCTTCATTTAGAGCGTGGATATGTTGGAATGTTAACTTTTTCAAATTAATTCGCTTCAAAATTGCGATGGGCGCTTGATTTTTGGATTCCTGTCTCAAGAGCCATTTGTCGTACAGATTTCCATGGGATCGGTGGAGGGTTTCCAGCAATTGATTTCCTTTGCGGGGGTGGTTGTATGACCGTGGTCTTCCTGAACGCTCCTTAGGGCCCTGTCACACCTTGACGTTTTAGCCAGCGTATGGCAACGTAACAAAATGTATGTAAAACGCTGGCGTACACTGAATATTGATGTTTTTTTTCAGTTTGGCGTATTCATAACGAGTTGGACGTATGCATAACGTATTAGTAACGTACACAGACGTTCGATAACTTATAGATAACTTATACCAATGAATGCTTAGCATGTTGTCGGCTGTTCACAACCTATGCCCACGATAGTCTAACTTATGCATAGCGCGGCAGCGTATCGCCGACGATCACGTGGCGTAGCCTATTAATAGGCTTGCCGCTCAACGATTTAAATCATAACCGCACTAGAAATCGAATGTTCAACATCACGTCATGCCGAAAAAAGAAAAAAAAACCATGGAGTCTGGAACAGTTCCTCCTGTGAAGCCCATTTTTATATACCAATTCCCGCTAAACGCTGCCAATACGCCATTACAGTCAACCCCCGCTTCATCGCGGTTCACCTATCGCGCCCCCGGTTTCATCGCGGGTTTTTCCCTTGGAACGTAACTAATTTTTTCTGCGGATTCCCTGCTGTACATCGCGGTAAAATGTATAAAATATAAATTATTTAAGCAATAAAATTATAACGCGTGGTGCTCGACCAAGTCACACAACGACGAGACAAAGTTTCGCTTGTGAACTTCGAATATTTTCACGTTTTTTCTCCAAGCCCCACGTGCCGCCCAAACGCCCTGCACCTTCTAAGGCTTCTGGCAAGGAACCGAAGCGCCAGAGGAAGGTCCTGGGACGCTCCAGGAGAAGGTTAAGTAAAGGTGCTCGATATATGCTTCGGGAAGGAAAAAGGTTTGCCGCCGTTGGACGAGCATTGCTCATCCCAGCACCTCAAAACCGACCAGACCAGACTAGTCGATCTCCGGCACCTCAAACCCAATCACGCCAAACCGACCAGACCAGACCAGTCGATCTCCGCACCTCAAACAATCACTGTCAAACCGACCAGACCAACGAATCGATTTTTGGGAGGCGTCCATTCATCGCGGATTTTCACTTAGCGCGGGGAGGTTTGGAACGTAACCCCCGCGAGAAACGGGGAGTTACTGTATACGGTAGCTGTAAGTTAGAAACACGTTCAGTAAGTTCTGTGGTCGTCTGGAAGACGTCAAATACGTCTACATACGTCAATATGCATTTGAGATACGTTACACATAGATTAAAAGCATATTACTCATAGGTTAGAAATTAGTTTTGGGTACGCTAAACATTACCTCGACGGGTTTCGACTTATGAGTACTTTGCAAGTAACGTGTGTCGAGTGTGTGTCAACGATCGCCATTAACGTGCCTACAACTTATGGCCAGCGTATGCGGAACGTGTGAGTCATACGCTGGCATACGTTGAAAAATTTTGAGCATGCTTAAAATTTGTCGACGAGCTCGGCGTACTACGACGTATGCCAGCGTGCTTCAGCGTTCCAACGTATACAAAACTTACCCATAACGTATTCGACGTGTGCCAGCGTATTCGCCAAATTTTTCATACGTCGGCATACGCTGGCTAAAACGTCAAGGTGTGACAGGGCCTTTATGGACGTCATGCACAGTTCCATCTGTTTCAAACTTATCTCTGATGCGAGCAATGGTGCGTCGCGATGGGGGATCTTTGTGAAAATGTCTTCTAAATTGTCTTTGCACTTCCATGATGTTTCGTGCTTCCAGTAGCACTTTATGATAAATTTTCTTTCTTCAACACCGAGTCGTACTTCTTGCCTTATTAGGGTCTATTGATCTGAAAAAAAATGAAAAATTCAATGAGTTATGAGGAGCCAAAATGTGATTACATTTTTTGGGGACACCCTGCATATTAATATATATATAATATATATATTATAATTATATATATGTATTTTTTTCATTGTATATATATATATATTTTTTTAATGTCATTTGACCTCTACTCTACTTTGATTCTGATCAATTTCTATTTTCTCTTCTTTTTTCACTTCACCAACTGATTTTTTCTTTGTATTTAAAATCGCCTATACAGTACTGCATAAATAAATAAATAATTATTTTTTATTACATCCATCTTGCAAGTGTTTCTTTGGAATAGTCCACATGGGATACCTTTGAAAGAGGCCGATCCTCCTGCCTTCCTCACAATTCCGCGTCATCCTAAAAATACTGGTTGATCATCATCATTGTACCTCATCTTTCCTCGTCTGATGGAGCATTTTCACTTCATTTCCACCAAATATGTTTCCATTTTTCTGCGTCGATTGTCATAATCCACAATGATATATTCAGTTTTTGTTGCCCTCTTGTTTCTCTGTTTCTTTTGTCATTTTTTTTTTTTTTTGCCTCGTTATGATTTTGTTTCTAATTTCTGTCAACATGAGTACAAGAACCTATTTGTGCATTCCAATCATCAGTTCTTTATTGCACTCTCCTACAAGCCTTGATGCCCCTTAAAAAAGAAACATCACATAAAATAAATCAAAACATAACCAACTCGATTTCAAATTAAATAAGGTAAAATGTTTTTGAGTTTATTTATATTTTTACACAAATGCCTGAAACAAATGACCTTTTTTTTTTTTTACCTGTACAGTATGTATGTATTAGTGAAGTAAATAAGACTTTTTACCCCAGGGGAATGTTATTAATTTTCATTTGATTTACTTACATGAGGAAATCCGTGACTGTTTAGTTTCCAGAGACCAGAGAGTCTGCAGTTTGTTCCACTGCAAGTTCAGATATGTTAACTTGTTCAGGCCGTGAAATGCCGTGCGGGGGAGGCTGAGGTGACAATTGGCTGATTGGTTAACCATTTAACTTATTTCAAACCCAATCAAACAAACTAATAAATTATTTTCTTACATCTGTAAAGCAACTTTAATAGCTACAAGTTTCATAAAAGTGTAAAACATATAAAAACGAGAATGCACTCGTAGAGTGCATGCCTCCGCCCGCTGAACAGTTTACATTTTGTATCCCACCGATAGGCTGGATCTGCTCCGAACCTTAAACAAAGTCGAATCGGCTTGCTCTTGTCACCTAGCCAACTTATCCCCCAGATTTTGTCATTATCTGGCCATTACGTTTTGAGATACTGTGCTATATATCGTTTTTGGCCCTCTCTCTCAATGGTGAAGCATCACTTGAAAAATTCTCGTATGCCGATCTTCACCGAAATCTAATCAAATCGTCATTGTCTCACACCCAACCTGTACCAAATTTAATCGAATCCATCCATAACTTTTTGAGATATCCTGCTCACAGACAGACAGACACACAAACCGACAAACAGACCGAGGTGAAAACATAACCTCCATCCACCTTCAATGATGGAAGTAATTAAATATTTCCCATTGTATATAGCATTTGAGTAGCCTGCAGGATCTTCGAGGTGTGTACAACACCTGTAAGCTGTTGTTGTTCTTCGTATGCAGCCTATGGCTGCTTGTTGCCTCATTTTCTGGAAGTGCAGCTGTGCCACTGATGCAGTGCCCCTGTTACCAGTAAGCTGGTACTCATTTTGCCGACCTTGGAAGGATGAAGCTGAGTCAACCGACCTGGTGTTACTTCAACGGAGAGAGACAGGGTCTCAAACTCAGGACCCTAAGATCTGAAGCCAGCCATTTAACCGTTAAGCAACACCAGCTTCTCTAAGCTGTCTCACTTTGGTTTGAATCTCGTTCCGAGAATAGACTGCAAAGCCGGTGTTTCACAGGTAGCGTGATTCATCAATATGTTTGCCATCCTTCGGATGGACTTGTTACCTACCGGCATTATTTGGTGGATGTTAAAGATCTTACGGTGTCCTTCGTAGGCGAGCTATCACCGACACCATGGCCAAATTCCAAGATCCTGCCCTCATTACTTAGTCGAGCATCAGGCCTAGCCAGCCAAAATACTTATGAAAGACTTGGGCCAAAAAAACTTCCCTGGCCAACCTCACAAGAACGTGGGAACATTTGTGGCCATTAAAGAAAGAAGAAGAAGAAGAGGAAGAAATGTTTCGCTTATGAATAGTTGGATTGATTTGACAACAGTTTTTGTTTATTTTGATGGAAACAATTTCGAATTTTGCTTTAAGTTGACTGTGAGATAGAAGTTAACCAGAGAAAGAGATACAAAGCTGGAATATAAACATCGTCAAAGTTTTGCAGTTGCTTCTGATTTTTAGCCTTGCCCATTCCAGAAGGGATCGGAAAGGCTAGTGTGTGCGTGTGCGTGTGCGTGCTCGTGCACATGCGCGTTAAGATCAAATTTAATATCATGTTCCTGGACGGCCTACATTAATATAGCAACCCTGGTGTGTGAAAGGGTTCACCTGGAGTCCCTCGCCAAATACCCCAGCGAGGCTCTGCATTATTAAGTTCTCAATCCTGTTGTCAGAATGTCGATAATGGACAAATACATACAAGTGTTTGTGGGATATGAACCTGGGGTCCTTTCATCATGAGCTGCTCATATGGGAACATCTTTAGTGCCTTTTGATAAGAGTAGGCCTCCATCACACTTAAATATATAATAGATGAAATTTTCCTCCCCACTCTCCCCACTCCGCCCATTGTAAGATACTATATATCGTCTGTCATAAAGTTAGTGTCGGAAAAGATAGGACGTCAAATAACAAACCAACCTCAGGACACTAAAGGCACACAAATCCCATTTAATGTTCTCGTTTCCAGTTCATGTGTGGGAGAGATAAGAGCGGTTGTAATGCAACTTTAGCTCCTTTAAGTTCTCCAGTTGGTCAAAACACCTGCAGGGAGAGTCTGCAGTTCGTTGTAGTTCAAGTCGTGTGAAATAACATCATTACCATTGGTAATATTAATAAAGTGCATAATTCCTTCACTGAAATACTTGAAAATACACATACAGGATGTGAAATAGTATGATTCTCAATTTCATTTTCCAGTTCATATTTTTGTTTGAAGTACTATTTCTCTTATATTTAATGTCTGTGGTCTTAAAATTGAAATATGTAAGAAGCATAATTTAAAAACTAAAAAACACAACTAAAAATTGCACTAAATGAGTATTATAAAATATACTGTACGTCTATACTGACATGGTTTTAATTTTTATACGCCCGATATATATATATATATATATATATATTATATATATATATATATATATATATATATATATATATATATATATATCGGGGCGTATTATGTGATTGCCGGTCGTCCGTCTGTCTGTCTGTTCTGTCTGTCTGCTGTCGTCCGTTCCTGTCCGCACTCGAACTCCCAAAGTTTTCAACTTTCACGTTTCATATTTGGTACATAGGTCAGACTGTGGAGACGTGTGTCGCGACATACGTTCGTCATCTAAAGTTGTTGCCATGGCAACCAGGATGCTGTTTTCCATGTAGTAGCACAATCTGTATATACCTTCTTGTTCTTCATAAATTGACGTGTTTGAATATATAATTGTGTGTGTGTGCGTGCGTGCGTGCGCGTGTGTGTGTGTGTCACAGAGACTTTTCGGGCGTGTATTGTACTCACTTGCGCTCTTGTTTTATATATTTTAGGTGTTAATATTGGAGTCATTGAGGATCATCATCATTTCATAAGAAGCATGTGGCTGCTGTTTTGCATCATTGCTGGGAGCACGGCTATGCCACTGATGCAGTGCCCGCAGTAGGTCAGAGCAGGAATTTGGAATTTTGCCAGAGTGCCGGAAATAGCTCACCTACGCTTCATGAAGGACACCATGGAATCTTGAAAGGGGAACCCAAATGCTCACACCACCTTGACGCTAATCTATCCCTTGATACCCTACAAAATAGATATTGTTACATGGAAGGGGTAGTGGGATCCATAGCTAGACTGTGGTAGGTGTAGGATGGGCCTTGTGTTTCGAGTATGTTAGATTACCATTTAATAGGGACCTGTCAGAGTAAGTTGTTTGTTACGTGATGCTGAGGACACAGCTCTATCCTGTAATTTATAGACAGGATAGACAAATTATTTTTGAATATGCAAAACCTCTTGTTTTTGTTTGGGACTAGGTGAGGACTTCCCATCGCAGCCGCAAACATGTGCAACTCGGCCGAGTACGATCTCTCTGGCCAGTGTGTGCCAGCCATGGCGGCACAGTGTGCTGTGGAACCAGAAGTAGAAATGTACATTTATTTTAATTGGGCCGCCCCTGTGGGTGGCACCCCAGAGGGGGACTCTGCCCAGGAGGAAGAAGAGAACTCTGTCAACAAGAAGAGAGCTAAGAGAGGCTCATGTGAAAGGTCGAGCAAATGGTCCACGGAGAAGATTGAGGCAGAGATTATTATGGTTTGCTCAGCAGAAGTTTTGAGACAGACTCAAGCTGGTATCACCCTGCCTTTTGGAGAGGGGAAGGAGCCACCGTGTCTTTCAAGAGGGTAAAAAAGACCTTGACACTTGGAGGATGAAGAAGAAGTTCTGACCAGGAGGCCTCGGTGAAAAGGACAAAGATGACAACGTGGCCTGGTTGAAGGCCGACTCATTCCTGGCCCTGCTCGTGGCTGTTATTTCGTCTTTGGACAACATCATTACTGGTTCTCATCTAAAGCCGCTGTCACACCTTGACGTTTTAGCCAGCGTATGGCAACGTATCAAAATGTATGTAAACGCTGCGTACGCTGAACTATTGATGATTTTTTCAGTTTTTTGGCGTATTCATAACGAGTTGGACGTATGCATAACGTATTAGTAACATACACAGAACGTTTCGATAACATATAGAAACTTATACCAACGAATGCTTAGCGTGTTGTTGGCGTTCACAACTGTTATGTACTCGGGTTGGGCTCGGGAGAGCAGTGAGACTCGCAGAGCGTGAGGCTGCCGTAACTCTGTTTATTGCGTATCCCGAAGCTGCGCTACATGGCCGGACTACTACGCCTCAAGCGCGTGCCCCACCTTTATGCCCCGCGGACCTACGTGACACTAACCACCACTTTGCCCCGCCTCGCCAGGCTCCGCTGCCCATACACCACACTCTTCCCACTAAAAACATGATTATAAAATAAATAATCAACAGCATTGCATTACTATACAGAAAGCAATTGCCGCCAAAAAGGAAAGCAAAATGGCATAAGCATGACGATAAGTCCAATTAGCAAGCATACTACTATACCAAAAACAAAAAAAACCCCGTGCTTCATCCGCACACACGTCACAATAAGGCCGTTGTTTTAACCTGGCACATCATACATCCGTTCAGTTGAATTTCAAAATGCAGTGGACAGATGCTCGAGAACCGAGCTGCACAGACGAACCCAATGATGGCTGCAGACCACAAAAAACCCTGGCCGTGTTAAAGATATAAAGAAGCAAGTTGGGAAGCACAGTATCACTATGCAGCAGAAGCGCCCCCAGGCGGCTCATGCTCAACGCTATACGGCGAGGTCGAGGTGACCCACCCCAAAACGAAACCTCCCCTGGTCGACAAGTTGGCACACTTCCCTCAGACAGGACCGATATCAGGGTAAACACCCTGAGTCTGCAAGCCCCCAGGCCGGCCAGAGTGGCTGACCTTGGCAAGATTAGAGGGTTGCGCCCACGGCCCAGACGCTGAACAGCGAACCAGCCCTGGCACTTCGCCACCAAGACACGCCGCACTCAGACCCAGAGACATCGCCCATCGTAACATCATCAAACATCATAAGGCAACAAGAAACATCGTTTGCATCCCATCCTCGTCGCCAAACTGTTATGTACTCGGGTTGGGCTCGGGAGAGCCAGTGAGACTCGCAGAGTCGTGAGGCTGCCGTAACTCTGTTTATTGCGTATCCCGAAGCGCGCTACCATGGCCGGACTACTACGCCTCAAGCGGCGTGCCCACCTTTATGCCCGCGGGACCACGTGACCACTACCAGCACTTTGCCCGCCTCGCCAGGCTCCGCTGCCCATACACCACCACTCTTCCCCACTAAAACATGATTATAAATGATAATAATCAACAGCATTGCATTACTATACAGAAAGCAATTCGCCCAAAAAGGAAAAGCAAAATGGCATCAAGCATGAACGATAAGTGCAGATTAGCAAGCATTACTACATATACCAAAACAAAAAAACCCCGTGCTTCAATCGCCACACAACGTCACCAATAAGGCCGTTGTTTTACTTGCCATCATAACAATCCTTCGGTTGAATTTTCAAAATGCAGTGGACCAGATGCGTCGAGTACGAGCTGCACGACGAACCCAATGATGGCTCAGACACAAAAAAACCTGGCCGTGTTAAAGATATAAAGAAGCAAGTTGGCGAAGCCAGTAATCACTATGGCAAGCAAGAAGCGCCCCCAGGCGGCTCATGCTCAAACGCTATACGGCGAGGTCGAGGTGACACCCAAAACGAACTTCCCCTGGTCGACAAGTGGCACACTTCCCTCAGACATGGCCGGAATCAGGTAAAACACCCTGAGTCTGCAAGCCCCAGGCGCCAGAGGTGGCTGACCTTGGCAGATTAGAGGGGGGTGGGTTGCGGCCCCAACGCGCCATGACGCTGAACAGCGAACCAGCCCCTGGCACTTTCGCCACCAAGACCGCCGCACCAGACCCAGAGACATCTGCCCATTCGTAACAGTCATCGAACATCATAAGGCAACAGTAATCAATCGTTGCATCCCATCCCTCGTCGCCAAACTGTTTATGTACTTCGGTTGGGGCCGGGAGAGCAGTGGAGAACTCGCCAGAGTCGTGAGGCTGCCGTAACTCTGTTTAATTGCGTATTCCCGAAGCGCGCTACCATGGCCGGACTAACTACGGCCTTCAAACGGCCGTGCCACCTTTATGCCCCGCGGACCACGTGACCACTACCACCACTTTCGCCCCGCCTCGCCGAGGCTCCGCTGCCCATACACCAGCACAACCTATGCCCGACGATAGTCTAACGTATGCATAGCGGGCAGCGTATCGCCGATGATCACGTGGCATAGCCTATTAAAGGCTGCCGCTCGACGATTCAAATCATAACCGCACTAGACATCGAAGTGTCAAGGCCCTGTCACACCTTGACGTTTTAGCCAGCGTATGCCGACGTATGAAAATTTGCCGAATACGCTGGCACACGTCGAATACGTTATGGGCAAGTTTTGTATACGTTAAGAGCATGCTGAAGCACGCTGGCATACGTCGTAGTACGCCGGAATCTCTCTCTT
>JAXMNL010002387.1:1013-12319 GCA_035128595.1 Eptatretus atami
AATGTTCGACCCAGTGTCAGAAAGCTGGGTCTCCGTCAAGGTCATGGTTCTTGCAGCAGGACAATGACCCCAAACATACTTCACAAATCACCAAGGAATGGTTCAACGCAAAACGCTGGACTGTTCTGAAGTGGCCAGCAATGAGTCCAGATCTCAATCCCATTGAACACCTGTGGGGTGGGGCGATCTGAAATACAGCAGGTTGGGAGAAGGCAACCCTTCAAAACTGGAAGAACTGGAGCAGTTTGTACAAGAATAAAGAATGGGGCCATCCTGCCAAGTGGAGAGGTGAAGGAAACTCATTCATTGGCTACAGAAAGTGCTTGACAGCAGTGTTTTTGTCCAAAGGGTTTGATCCAAATAGTAAGTCGAGGGTGTTAATAATTAGCTAATGCAGATTTCATTGTATTTTCTGATTTAAAAGGGACTAGTAGGTGCCGTTAACGTGCGTGGTAAATCGCATAAAAAAAAAAAACTTTCAAACCGCGAGACCAGAAACAACAATCGCATTACCTCGGCCATTCCTTCCTCTCGCGTGCCCGTACGTGCCCGTGCCCGTAAGTGCAACCCCCCAAAAAAACAAAAACTTTCAACAACCACACAGGCCGTTACTTCGCTCTCGTAACTGACGACTGGATTGGGGCATGGTGTTTATATTTAAATGCGCTAGAAATCGATTGAAAATTATAGAAACATTTAAGTCATCATATCTGGAAGTGGTGTGCGTGCGTACGGAAATGTTCACATTGCATTCCACGAATGTATCGCTTGCATTAAAGTAACAATCTGCCTGTGATACTTACACACACAGAGTTAAATTAAAATCAAAAAATTAAAATCAATTTTACCCTCCTGTCTTTGCCTTCCAATGACATTAGCTGCCAATCAGACCATTGCAACTCTACGGCCCGGTAACTAAGGCCCGATCCAATCGTAACCGGCACTTTGGCCCACGTGACGTCATCTGTCGGCCGGGCCACTGCACCGGCTATCGCAGCCACGCCTAGCACAACGTGTCCTTTCATTGGTTGGTGAAGTAAGTGGCCATAACTTGGAGCACTTGTCCGATTAATATCAACCCTTGAGAAAGGCACATCCACAGGGACGCAGCAATATACCTGGGGCAAGTTTTCAATTAGAGTCGACCAGTGGTTGTCGAGAAATCAGCGGTCACACACACACAGCACACACGACACAACACACACAACACCTACACACCACACACACACACACACACACCACACACACACACACACAGCCTGGAATTATGGATCAGATGTTATTCGGTTTTGAATTCGAAAAAACAAAGGTTCTCTGCAATATTAACAATGAAACAAAGAATTGTGGTGAACACAAAGTTTGTCCCCAAATGTTGGGTGCAGACAAATGGAGACAAATTTGAAAAAAAACAAATTCAACCATTTTTTTTTTCGAGAAAATTGATGTAATATTTGAAAAACGTGCAGGGTGACAGATATTTTTGGTTACGACCGTATGGATGAATCGGTGAATGTATGTACGTATGTATGTATGTATGTATAAATAATTTGTTGTATGTATGTATGAATAACGATGGGTGTATGTATGTATAAATAATGAGTGTGTTATGTATGTATAAATAATGATGTATGTATGTATAAATAATGATGGGTCATGTATGTATATAATAAGGTGTGTATGTATGTATAAATATGATGTGTGTATGTATGTATACATAATGATGTGTGTCTGGTATGTATAATATAATGATGTGTGTAAGTATGTAATAAATAATAATGTGTGTTGTATGATATAAATAATGTGTGTATGTATGTATAAATAATTGATGGTGTGTGGTATGTATAAATAATCGTGTGTATGTTATGTATGTATAATAAGGTGTGTATGTATGTAAGATAATAATGAATTGGTGTGTAAATGTATGTATAAATAATGATGTGTGTAATGTATGTATAAATAATAAATGTGTATGTATGTATAATAACGATGTGTGTATGTATGTATAAATAATGACGTGTGTATTATGTATAAATAATAATGTGTGTATGTATGTATAAATAATGTTGGTGTATGTATGTATAAAATAATGATGGGTGTATGTATGTATAAAATAATTGTGTGTAATGTACTGTAATGTATAAATAATGATGTGTGTATGGTATGGATAAATAAATATGTGTTGTATGTATTAATGATGTGTGTATGTATGGTATAGAATAATGAATGTGTATGTATGTATAAATAATGATGTGTGTATGTATGTATCAATAATAAATGTGTATTGTATGTATAATAATGATGGGTGTATGTATGTATAAATAATGTGTATGGTATGTATAAATAATGATGTGTGGTATTATGTAGTATAATATGATGTGTGTATGTATATATAATAATGATGGTGTATGTAATGTATAAATAATGATGATTGTGTATTTATTATACAATAATGATGTGTGTATGTATATATAAAAATGATGTGTGTATGTATGTATAATAATTATATGTATGTATAAATATGAGTGTTAATGTATGTATAATAATGGATGTGTGTATGTTAGATAAATAATGATGTGTGTATGTAATGTTAATAAATAATGAGTTGTGATGTATGTATAAATAATGATGTGTGTATGTATGGCTAAATAATGATGTGTGTATGTGATATTAAATAATGGATGTGTGTATGTATGTATAAATAATGAGTGTGTATTGATATATAAATAATAAGTGGTGTTATGTTATGTATAAATGATGTGTAATGTATGTTATAAATAATGATGTGTGTAGGTATATATTAAAATAATGATGGTGTGGTATGTATGTATAAATAATGAAATGTGTGTATGTATGTATAAATAATGATGTGGTGTAATGTATGTATAAATAATGATGTGCTGTATTATGTATAAATAAATTAATGTGTGTATGTAATGTATAAAATAACGATGTGTGTATGTATGTATACAATAATGATGTGTGTATGTAATGTATAAAATAATGATGTGTGTATGTTATGTATAAATAACAGATGTTGTGTATGTATGTAAAATATGATGTGTGGTATGTATGTATAATATGATAATGGATATTAAATAATGATGTGTTATGTATATATAAATAATGTGTGTTATGTATGTATAGATATACGCATGTGTGTAATGTATGGTATAATAATGATGTTGTATGTATAAATACACGATGTGTGTATGTAATATAAATAATGATGTGTGTATGTATGTATAAATAACAGATGTGTGTATGTATGTAATAATAATGAATGTGTTGTATGTATGTATAATACGATGTGTGTATGTATGTATAAATCACGATGTGTGTATTAAATATATAAATAACGTGTGTGTTATGTATGATAATAATATGTGTGTATGTATGTATAATCATAATCGTTGTTACTGTATGTAAAATAAACGATGTGTGTATGTATGTATAAATAATGATGTTGTGTATGTTGATATAAACGATTGTGGTATGTATGTATAAATAATAAGTGTGTATGTTATGTATAAAATAACGATGTGTGTATGAATATAAAATAACGATGTGTTAGTGTATATATAAATAACGATGTGTGTATTTTATATAATAATGATGTGTGTATGTATGGTATAATAATGATGTGTGTATGTATGATAAATAACGATGTGTGTATGTATGTATAAATAATGATGTGTGTATGTATGTATAAATAATGATGTGTTGTATGTAGTATAAATAATGTGTGGTGTATGTATGTATAAATAACGATTGTGTATGTATGTATAAATAATTGATTGTGTGTAGTTGTATAAATACATGATGTGTGTATGTAATGTATAAATAAGATGTGTGTATGTAATGTATAAATAATGATGTGTTGTTGGTATGTATTAAATAATAATGTTGTGTATGTATGTATAAATACGATGTGGTGTATGTATGTAATAAATAATGATGTTGTATGATATGATAAATAATGATGTGTGTATGTATGTATAAATAATGATGTGTTATGTATGTATAAAATATGATGTGTGTATGTATGTATAAATAATGAATGTCGTGTATGTTATAAATAATGAATTGTGTATGTAATGTAATAAATAATGGGTGTGTAATGTATGTATAAATATGATGTGTGTGTTATGTATAAAATAATGAATTATGTATGTATGTATAAAATAATGATGTGTGTTGTATGTATAAATATGAGGTTGTGTATGTATGTAATAAAATAATGATGTGTGTTGTATGTATAAATGATGTATGTATGTATGTATAAATAAATGAATTGTGTGGTATGTATGTATAAAATATGATGTGTTGTATGTATTTATGTATAAATAATGTGGATGTATGGTATGTATATATGATGGTGTGTATGTTATGTAATAAATAAGAGTGGTGTATTGTATGATAAAATAACGATGTGTGTATGTATGTATAAATAAGATGTGTGTATGTATGTTAATAACGATGTGTGTATGTATGTATATAACATGTGTTGTATGTAATATAAATAACGATGTGGTGTATGTATGTAATAAATAATGATGTGTGTATGTATGTATAAATAATATGTGTGTATGTAGTATAAATAACGATGTGTGTATGTATGTATAAATAATGATCGTGTGTATGTATGTATAATAACGAGGTGTGTATGTATGTATAAATAATGATGTTGTATGTATGTATAAATACGATGTGTGTAGTAATATAAATAACGATGTGTGTATGTATATATAAATAACGATTGGTGTATGTATGTATAAATAATGTGTATGTTGTATAATAATGATGTGTGTATGTTGTTATAAATAACGATTGTGTATGTATGGTATAAATAATGAGTGTGTATGTATGTATAAATAATGATGTGTGTATGTATTTAAATAATGATTGTTGGTGTATGTATGTATAATAAACGATTGTGTAATGTATGATAAAAGATGATGTGATGTATGATTATAAATAATCGAATCGAATGGGAATATGCAATCAGAGTATAATGATGTGTGTATATATAAAATTAATGATGGTGTGTATGTCATGGTAATAGATAACGATGTGTGTTATGTATGTAAAAATAGATGATGTGTGTATGTTATGTATAATAACGATGTGTGTAAATGTAAATAAATTAATTGATGTGTGTTGTATGTATAAATAACGATGTGTGGTATTATGTATAAATAATTGATGTGTGTAATGTATTATAAAGAAACGATGTGTGTAATGTAATGTATAATAACGATGTGTGTTGTTACTATATAAAAACATGTGTGTATGTAGTATAAATATGATGTGTGTATGTATGTTATAAATAATAATGTGTGTAATGATGTATAATAACGATGTGTGTATGTAATGTATAAATATGATGTGTGTAGTATGTATAATAACGATGTGTGTATGTTGTATAAATAATGATGTGTGTTATGTATGTATAAATAAAGATGTGTGTATGTATAATATAAATAACGATGTGTGTATGTATTATAATAACGATGTGTGTATGTATGTATAAATAATGAGTTGTATGTAAATGTATAAATAATTGATTGTGTGTATGTATGTATAAATAACGATGTGTGTATGTATGTATAAATCCATGATGTGTGTATGTATGTATAAATAATGATGTGTGTATTATGTATAAATAATGAATGTGTGTATGTAATGTATAAATAACGATGTGGGTGTATGGTATGTATAAATAATGATGTTGGTATGTATGTAATAATAATGATGTGGTTGTATGTATGTATAATAACGATGTGTGTATGTAGGTATATATGATGTGTGTATTATGTATAAAAATAATGTGGTTATGTATGTATAAATAACCGATGTGTGTATGTATTATAAATAATGAGTGTGTATGTTGTATAAATTAATGATGTGTGTATGTATGTATAATATGAAGTGTGGTAGTATGGTATAAAATGATGTTGGTGTAATGTTATGTTAATAAATAATGATGTGTGTATGTCTGTATAAATAAATGATGTGTGTATGTTATGTATAAATAATGAAGTGTGTTGTATAATATGATGTGTGTGTGTATGTATAAAATAAGATGTATGTATGTATGTATAATATAGTGTGTATGTATGTATATAATTGAGGTGTGTATGTATGTATAAATATGATGTAGTGTGTGTATGTATAAATAATGAGGTATGTAGTATTGTATAACATAATGATGTGTGTATGCTATGTATAAATAATGGGATGTGTGGGTATGTAATGTATGTATAAATAATGGTGTATGTATGTATAAAAATAATTGGGTGTATGTATGTATAAATAATGTGTGTATGTATGTATAAATAATGAGGTGTAGTAAATGTTAAATAATGTGTAATGTAGCTGTATATAATAATGATGTGTGTATGGTATGTATAAATAATGATGTTGTATGTATGTTAAATACGACTGTGTGTAATGTGTGTATATAATAAATGTGTGGTATGTTATGTAATAAATACGATGTAGTGTATGTAATGTATAAATCATGATGTGTGTAATGTATGTATAAATAATGATCGTGTTGATGGTATGTATAAATAATTAATGTGTGTATGTATGTTAAATTATGTGTGGATGTATGTATAAAATACATGATAAGGGTTATAATGTATAATAATGTGTATGTAACTGTAATGTAATAAATAATGATGTGTGTAATGTATGTAATAAATTAAATGATGTTGTGTATGTAATGTATAATAATAAGGTGTGTATGTATGTATAAATAACGATTGTGTATGTATGTATAAATAATGATGTGTGTAATGTATGTATAAAATAACGATCGTGGTGTATGTATGTATAATAATAATGTGTGTATGTATGTATAATAATGGATTGTGGTGTCTGTATGGGGGGTATAAATTATGATGTGTGTATGTTGTATAATAATGATGTGTGTCTGTAATGTATAGATAATGATGTGTGTCTGTAGTAATAAATACTGATGTGTGTTAATGTATGTATAAATAACTGATGTGTGATGTATGTATAAATAATGATGTGTGTATGCTGTATAAAATAAATAAAATGTGTGTAATGTATGTATGATAACGATGTGTGTATGTATGTATAAATATGATTGTTATGTTGTATAAATAACGATGTTGTAGTATGTATAAATAATAATGTTGTGTATGTAGTATAATATGATGTGTGTCCTGTTATGTATAAATAATGAAATTGTGTATGTTATGTAATAAATTAAATAATGTGTGTAGTATGTATAAATAATGTGTGTATGTATGTAAAAATAATGATGGGTGTATGTATGTATAAATAATGTTTATGTACTGTATGTATAATATCAATGATGTGGTATGTATGGATAAATAATGATGTGTATGTAGTATAAATATGAATTGTGTGTATGTATCGTATAAATAATAATGTTATGTATGTATAAATTAATAGGGTGTAGTATGTAATAATAATGGTGTATGTATGTATAAATAAGATGTTGTATGTATGTATGTATCAATAATGAATGTGTGTATGTATATATAAATAATGATGTGTGTATGTATGTATTAAATAATGAAGGTGTGTATGTATGTATTAATGATGTGTGTATGTATGTATAAAATGATGTGTGGTATGTATGTATGTATAAATAATTGTATGTAATGTATAAATATAATGTGTGGTATGTATGTAAATAATAAAGTGTGTTGTTTAATGTTAATAATGATGGTGTATGTATGTATAAATAATGTGTATGACTGTAATGTATAAATATATGATTGTGTATGTATTGTATAATATAATGATGTGTGTATGTATGTATAATAACGATGTGTGTATGTATGTATAATAAAAAATGTGTGTATGTATGTATAATAACGATGTGTGTATGTATGTATAAATAATGAGTTGTGTATGTATGTATAAATAATGATGTGTGTAATGTTGTATAAATAAAATGTGTGTATGTATGTAATTAAATAATGTTGTATGTAGTATAAATAATGATGGGTGTAATGTTATGTATAAATAATGTGTATGTAACTGTACTGTATAAATAATGATGTTGTGATGTATGTATAAATAAATGATGTGTGTATGTATGTATAAATAAATATGTGGTTAATGTATGTATAAATAACGATGTGTGTATGTATGTATATAATGATTGTGTATGTATGTATAAATATATTGATGTGTGTATGTATGTATAAAAATTTAAAAAATAAAAATAAAAAATGTGGTGTATGTATGTAAAAATAACGATGTGTGTATGTATGTATAAATAATGATGTGTGTAATGTATGTATAAATAATTTATGTGTTGTATGTATATATAAATAATGATGTGTGTATGTAAGTAAATATATGTGTGTAATGTATGTATAAATATGAATTGTGCATTATGTATAAGTAATGATGTGTGTATGTATGTAATAAATAGATGATGTGTATGTATTAATAAGTTAATGATGTGTGTATGTATGTCATAAATAATGATGTGTGGCATGTATGTAATAAATAATGATGGTGTGTAATGTTTATAAATAATGTGTGTGGTATGTATGTATATAACGATGGTGTATGTATGTATAAATGATGAATGTGTGCAATGTATGTATAAGTAATGATGTGTGTATGTATGTATATAATTAAGATGTGTGTATGTATGTCTAAATAAGATGTGTGTATGTATGTATAAATAACGATGTGTGTATGTAGTATAAATATGAATGTGGTGTATGTATGTAATAGTAATGATGTTGTATGTATGTATAAATAATGATTGTGTGCACTGTATGTAGTAAGTATTCTGATGTGTGTATGTATGTATAAAATGATGTGTGTATATATGTATAAATAACGATGTGTGTAAATGTATGTATAAATAACGATGTGTGCATGTATGTATAAAAATTATGTGAATGTATATATAAATATGATGTGTTATGTATGTATAAATAATGATGTGTGTATGTATGTATAAATAATGGATTGTAAGTATGTAATAAATATGATGTTTGTATGTATGTTTATAAAAATAATGATGTGTTGTATGTATGTATACAATAACGATGTGTGTATTGATAAAATAATGATGTGTGTAGTATGTATAAATAACGATGTTGTGTATGTATGTATAAAATTAAACGATGTGTGTAATGTATGTTAATAATGATGTGTGTATGTATGTTATAAATATGATGTATGTATGTATAAATAATGAGGTGGTGTGTATGTTATGATAAAATAACGATGTGTGTGTATGTATAAATAATGATGTGTGTATGTAGTATAAATAATGATGTGTGTAATGTAGTATAAATAATTATGTTGTGTATGTAATATATAAATAATGATGTGTGTATGTATGTAATAAATAATGATGTGTGTATGTATGTAATAAATAATATGTGTGTATGTATGTATAAATAATGATGAATGGATGCTATATAATGAGTGTGTATGGATGTAAAAATAGCAACCAGTGCAGACGCTGTTCTTATAGACAAGCCAGGCAGACCCACAGATCAACACAGAACGGCACTCGTTCACTCTTCTTCAATGGCAAAACCAGAGGTTTTACAACCTTCTTTTTCGGTGACAAGTTCTCTAAATCCGGTTGACATTCCGGTGTAAAGAATTGTCATGGGAACACCACCAACGCGGTCTGACCGATACCAGGCGGATTCCTCACCGACTCTAGGACGTGATGTAAAAACAAACTGAAGCAAGCAAAGAGCCTATGTCACCGAACACAACCAGAACTCCACTTCAAAATTTAAAAGAATGATCTGTTTCGCTTAGTTAACAAGCTACAAGTTTTCGCTGCTTTTTTTGATTGCACTTTGAACGTAAATCTACTGAGTTTCCCAACTCATCGTGATCCCAATGGCAGGGGCCCCTATGCCAAGCATAGAGGACAAGACAGCATGTCATCGCATAAACAAGCAGAAGATATATATTATGCAATGCTATTAGTTCCCAACTGAAGCGATTTATATTTTAGGAGACAACCCTGCACAGCTGCTTTTTGACAAAAGTTTCCACCGTGAACAATCAAATAAGCCCAAAAGAAAAAAGATTTCACAAAATCAACAGTTACAGCAAATCACTTTGTGTAGGCCCAAGATTGTCCCTTGCAATGCCAAGACTTGCAGGATAAAAGTCATATCGATTGTACACCGACAATAAGAATTACAATAGCTCATCATTCCAAATCCTACTATTCCACGTCAAATAGATATCCAGAAAATTGAAATTCTAGTATACATGAGCTCATATACGACCTTGAATCCCACAGCGATTAGCTACAAACCGTAATAATACGAAGCCAATGAACTTCTATTTATTTCCCGTTGTACTTCGTCCGAAACAGGGGCTTTTGATTTGGTCTGATTTTTCAATCACACACAAGAGCATGTCGAGTAGGGCGTCCGCAACCACATTCAGACATGTCGGACCCATTTTATTCGTCCTTGGCATAAAGACAACACAATGGTTGGGGTGCACAAATGCACGTCATTCATTTTCGACATCAGATCTCAAGATGGCCGACTGGCGGCCATTTTAGTTGTAAAAAAAAAACCGCTGTCCGAACACCGCGCTCTACCATTCTCGGACATGCATTCACCAAGATCTTGTCAAACCTTGCCCAGGTTAAATCAATGATGGTTACATGTCAGTTCATTGTTTTTCGGGATCAAACCAATATGGGCCGATGGCGGCCATTTTGTTACTTAATGTGTCCGCCAATCATTTCTCAAGACATTCATGGTGCGCATTTTGTTCAAACTTGGGTACAGCAAGTGCATGACGCGCATGCACGTGTCATCACTATTATTTGTGATCTGACTCAAAGAGTCCGACTGGTAGAGACTGTGGCCATCTTAGTTTGTACATCATTTGAGCTTGCCTTTAAACTCCACACAGCAAAATTACGAAAACAATGGGGACCTGTGACATTTTTGTCTCTTTTACTTGTAAATTACTTCAGCATAAGTTTTTCAATGCATAAAGTGCATAACACACCGCACTCTTACTTCTTGTTCCTTTCGCTGTCTTGGCTTGCTGCTCTTCTGGCTCCAGTATCCATCGAATCACTTCCTGTTCTCGCTCCTGTTCCCATTTGCTATGAAGAACAAAACACCAGATTTGTGTTTCCATCAATCTCTACCCCACATTCTGTACAGGCGGCCCGCCGAATAGGACATCCCCCACACAGCCATTAACCTGTCAAGTCAGAGTTCATGGACCAGGAGGCAATCAATATCTGGTGCGGTTAATCACTAAAAGGTGAAGAAAGG
>JAXMNL010002392.1:562-11916 GCA_035128595.1 Eptatretus atami
AAAACTAACATGAGGTGATGGTCGGGGTTGATGTTCGAGTTAGGGTGAGGGTTGGGGGCAGGGTTAGAGTAAGGTTGAGGAGTGAGGTGGAGGTTCGAGTTAGGGTTAGGGTAATGTTAGGAGTTGAATATAATAACCTAAGCAAGTGCAGTGAAGCAAGTTTCAAAGGTTTGTGTCACTCACTGTGACGAAGTGGAAAATGTGGGGAAACAAAGGATTCATTGGGTTTATGTTTGATTATTTAATTTAAAGCAAGTTTTAGTTTATTAAGCAAACAGAATGTTGAAGTTCATTGAAAAACACGTGGCCGTATTTGTTTTGAAAAAAGGTCAAAATTAATTTATCACATATTTTTTTTCCTGCTCTTCCACGACGTGTCAGCATGGAGTATCACTGCAGTGTGCGGAAGAAAAAGAAACTGCACGACTGTAGTAATTCATCAGTACATCACGTACGTACACTGATAAGTATGAGGCGTCAAGAATCCCGTCTGATAAGCCGAACGCAGAGTCCAAACATACAACTGATGCAGCAAAGGAACCTGGATTACCTGGGATTGTGTGCGTTGGACGTGCAGTTCAAGGTTTTCAGCGGTAAACGAGTCGATCATGACTGTGTTGTCGGTGCCTTTGAAAAAGACTCTCAGTGAGCCCGAGGCGTAACTTGATTTTGCGCTCACGCTCCAGGTACGTGAGAAGTGCTCCTGCAGCTGCCAGGCAGTAGTACTCGAGGAGAGAAACGTTTGGTCACTCGGCGCGGAGACTGTCAAGCCGTTCAAACGCCATAGAAAAACACATTGTTGCTCTTTTATTTCAACAATACCCCGCTAATGAAAGGGATGAGCGATTTATTTAATAAATTTCACTGCTTTGACTCCAACATAATTTTTATTATGGACACAGCATCAAAAGCTACATTCTCAAACAGTTTCGAATGGACACCTCGCGCCGGGAGAGCATTAAATTGCATCAGATGTGGCAATAAATGTGAATTTGTTTTTCCCGCTTGCCGGCCCTCCGCTGTTTAGAATCACGTGCAGGAAAGCAAGTTTTGTGCGCGCAGTAACGATACATATCCCTTATTAGCCTGGCACAGCACAGCTGTGCACCACTATTCCCTAAAGGACTTCAAGCAGAAGGTGCACCCGCCATTCTTTGTTCACCACATCTATGTCAACTCCCATTCAATTATTTTACCTCCACTGACTCTGCCAAGCTTGACCCCTTACTTCACTTGTTTTCTCTCTCTCTCTCTCTCTCTCTCTCTCTCTCTCTCTCTTCCTCTCTCTCTCTCTCTCTGTTTACTGCTCGTTCATTCCCTTGCTGACAGTGTCCAACTGTGGCCCCATTGTTAGTTCACACCCTCCATCAGGTCGCTCTTCAAGAGCCTCGATCTTTATTATAAAGAAAACTAGAACGGCACTCGGTTGAGTGCCTACCTCTGCCAGGCTGAACAGTTTACGTTTTGTATCCACTGATAGGTCGGATCTGAATCCGGACCTATCAAAAATCGAATCGGCTTGTTCGTGTCACACAAACCAACTCATCCACAAGTTTTGTCAAACTTGTAAACGACTTTTTGAAACATCGCACGACGTATCATATTGGTCCCACCTCTCAATTATGAAGCATCACTAAAATAAAATAAAAAAAAAACTTGTATCTGATCTGGATTCGGATCTTCACCAAAATCGAATCAAATCGAAAAACCTCATCACACACCCAATCTGTCACCAAGTTTCGTCAGAACGCGTCCATAACTTTCTGAGATGTCGTGCTTTGGGCCCATCTCTCGATGGAGAAGAATCACTTTAAAAATTCCAGTATCCGGATCTGCATCTTCACCAATGTCGAATCAATTCATCCTTGTCAAACACCCAACCTGTCAACCAAATTCGTCCGAATCCGTTCATAAGTTTTTGAGATATCCTGCTCACAGCCAAACAAACAGACCAAAACAAACAGACAGAGGTGAAAACATGACATCGTCCACCCTCGGTGGTGGAGGTAAACAGAGTCAAGCCATTTTCACGTATTCTTTACTTCTTTCAGTCTCCGTGGTTCCTTAAAAACAGAGATTCCATGAGGTCCAAAATTGCCCCAAGAGAAGACTCATGCATGATCCATGAGGACTCATGCACAAGGCAATCGTTGAAGTTTTTTGTCTGAGAACTTACTTTTTTGCACTTCCATGACAACAGAGTTGAACTCAGGGACGCAAAGTTGTTCAATCATCTCCAGTCCATTATGTTCATTGAAGTATTCTCCTTCTAGAGCAGTTAACCTCGTGTCCTTCAATCATCAAAAAGACAAAGTACCCTTTGCATGTACATATTGTTACAGATATAGCTTTGGGGATAATTTGAAATAGTTTACACGAGTTGGAAAAATCAGTGCCAGCTTACTGGCAACAGGGGCACTGCATCAGCCGCCAGTCACGCTTCAGAGAAATTATGCAACCAGCAATCACAGGCTGCATAATGAAGCAAACAACAAAGGGATCTCAAGTCTCTGAAAAGGTCTAAATGGTCTGTAGCTCGAAATGGTCAAGGGTTCAAGCAGTCAAAAGATGTCGAATAAAATAAAGACCAATCACTGCACTGTCGTCCCAGAAGGAAGCCAGACAAACACACACACACCACACACAACACACCACACCAACAACACACTTGCTTATAGAAAGTCCACACCCCCTTTCAAAATTTTTCACATTTTGTTGCCTTATAGCCGAATTAAATTACATTAAATCAGACTTTTTCCACCTTTATTTACACATGTAACCCACAACTTCCAAGTGAAAAACAAATTATACAAATTTCAGAAAATTAATTAAAAATACAAAACTAGAATATCTTGATTGGATAAGTGTCCACCCCCCCCCCTCCCCTTAATAGCAATGTAAATAGCTCAGTGTAACATTTAAAATCACACACCAAGTTAATTGGCCTCACCTGTGTTAATTTTAGTGATTCTGATTATTTCAGAATTAAAATCTAGCTGTTCCTGCAGGTTTCCTCTGCTGGGTAGTGCATTTCATAGCAAAGACTTAACCATGAGAACCAAGGAGCTTTCAAAAGACCTCCAGGATAAAGTTATGAAAGGCACAGATCAGGAGATGGGTATAAAACGATATCAAAGGGCCTTGAATATCCCCTTGGAGCACAGTCAAGACAATCATTAAAAGTGGAAGGCGTACGGTACCACGAAGACCCTGCCTAGATCAGGCCGTACCTCCAAACTGGATGACCAAGCAAGGAGACTGATGAGAGAGGATTACCAAGAGGCAAATGGCAAAGTTGAAAGAGCTAAATGCCTTAATGGCAAAGACTGGTTACTTGTGCCATGTGCCAAACAACATCCCAAGCATTCCACAAGTCTGGCCTGTACGGTAGGGTGGCAAGAAGGAAAGCCATTACTCAAAAAACCCCACCTTGAGTCCCATTTGAGGTATGCAAAAAAACACTGGAGATTCTGAAGCCATGTGGAAAAAAGTTCTGTGTCAGACGAAACCAAGATGGAACGTTTTGGCCTAAATGCAAAACGTTATGTTTGCACAAACCCAAAACAGCACATCATCGATCTTTCATGTTCCTCCTCAATCGAGCAGACCAATCAACTGATGATTTCCAGCCGCAGATTGCCTAATTCTTAGAGGTACGCGCACTCAACATCGGACTTGTTCTAGTTTTGGTCTAGTTCGACGCAGCGTAAGTCAGCTCCAGGGGGCACGGCAGGAGGCAGAGGGCGGCTGGCAGAGACGGAAAGAGGTGGGGACGAGGAGGGGGGAGAAGCACGGGTGGAGGAAGACGAGCGACGGGGACAAAGAGGCGGCAGAGACAGAAAGGAAAAAGGCGGAAAGCCATGGCGACCCGCTACGAAACGGCTCAATAAACACCGCACACGCCCAGAGACTAAACCCAGAACACCACGGCACCAGAAAACCGACGCGGCGAGCCAGAGGTGACAACACCAATCACGTCCAATAGAAAACACCATCCACTTACAATGCCTGAAGCCTGGTGGATGCCAGACATCGAGGTTCATGGGTGATCGCTTCTGCAACAATCAGCAGGGACCGGCAAGACACTTGTCCAAGGATAGGAGGAAATTCTGGAAGTAGCAAGACTGGAGCGCACCACAGAATAACAGAATAATATCACAGATGTTCTGCAGCAGATACACAGAAACACATATCAAGACTATGATGTAGTAGGTGCGTACGTAGTGGTTATGTTGTGTGATGTGAGTGGGTGTACAATATGGCTCGGTTCCAGACTGACCTACACAATTGTCAAATGGGAGAGGGTGAGTGACGCTCTAGATAACGATTCTACAGTTGTCGAGACGCCAAAAGAGAGGCATATGCCAGTCGGAGGATGAACCTCACATAAGAGTACTATTTCATACTCAGAATATCCGGAATGCAGTTTCACGTTCTGGAGATATGTTGTCGTACCAAAACAAATTATAATTTGCTTGATCGAACCCGGGCTCGACGTTCACCTGTGAGGTGAGGGCTGCACAAATAAACGTCATATTTTTCGCCAATTCCCCATGGAAGAGTAGTTGCAGGTCGTTACGGGTTAAAATTTGTGATATTTCCACCGTGCGGTTGTAGCAGTATTAACTGAGAGAGGAGATACGATCAGAAATCCAAAGTTTTTACGTTTTTCCAACACGGCTGCCACCACGGGTGACCTCTGATCATGTGCAGCATTCAAAACTAATTCTCACACTACAGATCTGCATGAGTACTCGCGATGTTCTACACGAAAAACGGTAAAAAAAATACGTGTCAATGACAGCCATTATGCCCTGAATGAAGTGCGCACGTTGCGGAGAAAACAGAGAAAGCATTCGCCCAAAATGGAGATGTACGTGAGTGACAAGAGTCAGACGGACAGAAACGCACGAAAACACTCCGCACCGTCAACTCAGAAGGCGAATCCAGAAGACCCCACACAGTCGACCGTAATCGAGGCCATGGGAAATTTCCTTATCTACCTGTAAATTCCCAGGTAGACACCTAGCCACGGAATTAACCCTAGTCGAGCGTCGTTAAGGGCGCGCTCAAACAAGGCAATCGTGTCCAACTCGAATAATTGTACTACAGCGAACGTACTCAAGATGGGATGCAAGAAAGTACAACAATCGGTTATGAATATGGTACCATCACACCATGAGAAACAACCGAGGGGGAGAAAAACCTCTCAGGTTCCTCTGACGACCTACGACACGTGAAATGAGATCGTAATCCAATGATTGGATGTAGGATTGCTCAGAGCAAGACATATCAGAATCCGTTATACCGCACATACCGGCCAAACGAGAACGGAGAACTAAGCTCGACCGAGTATTTCCTAGAGCATGGAGTGCATAAAAAGGTGCAGTACAACCCTGGAGACATGCCCAAAGCTTGATCATTCGAACCCAGATGAAAAGAGGTATACTATTGCTTCAAACTAGCCCGTCCTAAAGTAGGTCTGCTCACCTGGGAATCTGCTCAGCGGACTGATTCATAGCAGACGGGTGCGTTGTTTATCTGTTAGCCGCTGCGATTCGGAAAGATATAAGCAATCTGCGGTTGAAGGTGGATACGCATACGCAGATGTTGCTGGGCGTGATCCGCGCAATGAACGCTTGTAACCAAACGTGAGATAGTCGAACGAAGGATCGGTTAAGATGCATACAGCTCGGATTCCGTGGTGCAGAACTTCACTCTGTATATTAATGAGCCACCTGCCCAACCGCCCGAATTAAATATATATGAAGACTCTGGCAGACACTGATATCGTGATACAGGACCAAGTCTCCGCTCTTTGACAGCTCAGGTGTTTCAACACCTCATTTGGCGAAGTGAATGTCTCTAATTTGGTAAAATCATTAATTCTATTCATAACAGGTAGAATTGCTCTTTGCTGTTTAATGCTTTTCTTCACTGGGCACCGTTCCCTAAATGTTTTCATATGAACTCTGCTTCCCTAAATACGCCATTTAAACGAGAATATTAATCTCCAAACGAGGTTATTAGGAAAACACTGAAACTTATCCCAATTGGCACGTGTTTTTGAAATAGCAATACTTAACATCTTGTTCTTCAATTTTTCATAATATGGAAGATAAATAAGTCTGTTCAATTAGACAGATGGTCGTGCAGACGGATCACCAAAATTCCGGAAGGATGTATAGTGTAATTGAAAGATAAGTTGATTGTCTTATACTCATCCATATCTTAATTTATAAACATCCGAGCTAGAATATACACCCTTCTACTCACATTCACATGTGACTATTTCGGGAAGTCGACTCGCTACAAAAGGCGGGGGGGAGGAGAAATTAGAGAAGGGGTGCGTATTGATAGACCGGGGAGAGACGAATGAGGTGCCGAGGTGCGTTCCAAGAGAACAGGAGGGACGAAGAAGAATAATATTTCGGAGAGAATGGGAGAGGATGGGCAGCCGTGATGGAATGTACGTAGGATGGAGAGTAATTCGTGAAAAATCGCATCATGGAAGGGATAGAAATTGCAGGAAAATCCGTGTTCCCACCCAAGAGTGCGAGCCAGGAAATGGTGAGTAGACAAGACCGACAACTTACGCCGACAAAAGCCGATGGCTATGTGGCATTAATTCCCACCCAGCGTGTCCAGGATCCCCGAGAAAAATGATACCATCCGCATGAACAGGCCATTTCGGAATAACGTAGAGTCGACGAAGAGCACAAGGTGCGTAGAGGGCAACGAGGAGAAAAACAACTTAAATCCAACCATGACTTGGAACAATCCGTCTCGGCGGGTCTGGTTCAGAATTCCAAATAAGCGCCTGACCCTGTCGGAGCGCGCCACCAACAAAAAACACCGGTCGGGGAGCATTGTGTGTCCACAGAGAGACAGCCAGCGTGAGGGAAGGGGGAGACTGGGATATGCTTAGGATACACTTAAGACCCCATGTGGAGCGAGTGCCGGAAGATGCACCGGGTAGGGATTGAGAAGGGGATATGTAATGGCAAAAAGGGCCGGAGTTAGTCCAAGACAAGAAGAGAGAGAGAGAAAGAAGGATAGCAGAGAGACCAGATGACAAGACAGAAGACCGCGAAGAGAGTAGTAGAGACCGAGAGAGAGAGAGAGAGAGAAAGACGAGAGCAGGAGAGAACACAATCACTCACCACACACACAACACTTGCCATCTGGCACACACCATATTTACACCACACAGGCGACAACAAGCGATTTCACCCACACACCACAGCGGACGCTTCGTTTTGTGACTTTCGCTTTCGGGCGAAACAACGTTCAATAATTGAAAACCGATTTTGGGTCACGAAGACCAAGACGTTGCAATTCTAATAAATCGATGATTTCACGGATAATCAGTTCACAACATCATAAATCATACATAAAACAAGTCTGGTCGATGTGCCTGTGGTGGAAAGAGAAAACATTTCTTGGGCCTCAGCGTAATTTATAGTAAAAAGCAACGATTTCCCAATAACTGGCTAAACGGCTAGTAGCAAGCAAACGTTCATGGAGGATTTGCTTGTATTCATCAACTGCTGGGCTACGGTGTTGATGCTTAGCGATTGTACCTCATCTCAAGCTTCTCAGGGTAAGGAGTCAAACTCAACACCACTATTCGCGAGCAACTCATAATCGTGATCACGGAGCAACAACCTCACTCATCAGGTGCTGTTGACATGAGAGCATTGAATCCAACTCTCGCTGTAGTCTGAATGACGTGGCTGGCGCAAAATGGCGTTTCCGCAGTGAACGTGAAAAAAACCGACTTATCCTCGGACTCTAGATATTGAATGGGTTATTGCACCAAATGGAAAGCGAGTGGTGCTCCTGCTATTCGTACATGTTAAGTGCGCTCAAGCCAAGTACTGCATGTAATGCACTTCATGGCAAAACCCGTGCCAATATTATTGCGTTGATATCCGTGTCACGGAAAAACCAACGAGTTGGTACGGCCTGTCGGCTGCAGTGTCCAATATTGGGCTCCCTCTTTAAAGCACTTTCGTCTCCAATATCACCAGAATTTGTGATCGTAATTTGAATTTTGAGGTGATTCATTGAGATTCCAGAAGTCTTACTCAGAGGAAAGCCCACCCCTGCCTGACGCTGAAATTTCTCCGATTTCAGATAACTCACATGGACCAAGAAATGCTGATCTGTGGATCATCGTACGTTAGAAGTGTGTACTGACGGTGATGTTCGTAGTTTCTCAGAGGTAGAACGGTACTGTCATGATTCCCTCCCAAATAGCACTCGCAATACTTCCTGATATACTTATTTGATTTTGATGCAAATTTCAGGGGGATTTTTAACTAACAAGACCCCCCCACGTCGCCCCCCCCCACTGATCGACTCAACCAGCTCGCATACAGAAATGGCCGAAAATATCACATTGCAGCTGCGCGTCCGGTCTTCTCTTGCAGTGTCCTTAGCAGTGGAGGTTGCAGGCTGCTCCGCGTCTGCAAGTCATGAGCTAGTTCGAACATATCAGAACAATCATCTGGGAGGTGCGACAATATGATGGAGTTGCAAAAAATTGGAAAAGGGTGAACAGAGACCGGACGGGTACGGGATCAGAGAGCGAAATCACGTACCCATGTTTATACATTGTTTTCCTAGTTGTGATTTCAGTGATTAGCTTCACAATCCTTCATGTAATTCCTGACCTATGGCTAGTTCAGATTCAGATCACTTAAGAATCATATACCTTCTCACTCCTCTTGCCTCGTCGCACATGGCGATCCAGATCTCATATTTATACATCGCATAGGTGTAGAAAAAGGAGTTGCCACAAAAGAATAATAAGATATTACTTTAAAAGCGACTATGAGACTTGTCTCCGTAGTTATCGATCTGGAGTTGCTCGTTCCGGAGATCCGAAATCATAAAAGATCACTAAGCCAACGTAACCCTTGGCTCACCTACAAATAAAGAATCTTTCTCTAATCAACTCGATTTTGATAGAGACGTCACAGACCGAAATACACGGATTGCATGAACCCCACTTTCGCCTGCACGTCCGAGGAGCGAGCGATAATTACTTTAATGCAAAAGTGAGGGTTGCATTAACTTGATGGCGAACATTTGGAGCTTGTTATGGTACGGAAGGGTATCTCGCCAATCACGTCAAAATGGATTGCGCGGAAGCTATGTCTAAGATACGTATAAATCTGAGAGAAGAGGATTTGACACTTCAAGAGTGCCATATTAATACATCTGAAATGTAGGACCGGTTGTCAGTTGAAATGAAATAGTTCAGGGTGGAGCTTCGCAAACCAACAGAAGCCATTCCAATTTGGCCTCTTGCAACCCGCGGCCTTCCACAAGGACAGTCAAAAACGAGCGAGCTGCAGTGGAGAGCCTTGCGGATGATATCACTGCTGAGTAATGCAAAACAAAAATATCATGAGTATTGCGAGTGCAGGGAAGGGAATCATGACAGTCACGAAAACACACCTGTACACCAGAACAACTGCAGGTTTCTGAAATGTAATGCTCAGGGTGTTTCAAAACTCTGGAATCATAAGAAATATATATTATTAATTTTTTTGAGACGATGCCTTTAAGGTGGCGAGGACGTTGTGGACGATAGAATGGCCCCCAACATAGTCCTGATTTAACACCACCGGCTTTTATTTGGGAACACCTTAAATCAGTGTTTTGTCCACGAGACCACATACCACGGAAGATCTAAAGAATGTAATCTGAAACGAATGTGCTGAAATCGTTGTGTTAAGTTAAGAGACATGCAAAGAAACCGACACACAAGAAATTATACGTGTTTGCTATAAATTGAGAAATTATATCGATACTAACAAATGTCAATGTGTGTCAGTGTGTGTGCCTCCTCCATAACTTCAAAAGCATGAAACCAGCAGCTGAAACTTTACATGATACCAAGAAATCTCCAAGGAAGTGTATGAGTGAAAATTGGGTGTGTAGGTTAATTAAAACATCCCTTTTGAAGATAATTAACGGCTTTATTGAATTATATCCTTTATCAGGGCATCTCGGCACTGCTCCACATGGGGTCTTAAGGTGTATCCTAGGTAACCACGCTGGGATCTGAAGCCACCCTGTTTTTTGGCCTGCTCAAACATTCCTTGATTTGGAACGACCGCAACGATTTCTCAATGATAATTTTTTTTTCCTTCACTTTTCTCACTCATATTGTCGAATGCCTGTTCATAATCACTTCGGATCGCTGTATGCACGCTTTTGTAAGTTCGATAGTTTACAAATCAGGAGCTTGGAGCGATTTCATGCATTATATGATGCGATTTTTCCACGATGTACTCTCACGTACGAATTAAGGTATATCATCGAAATATATTCGTTTTGAGGATCGATATCGTCCGGACAAATAAGCCTCAAAATCTGGAGCGAAGTCTGAAAATTTAAAGAAATAAACGAGTCTTATAACGAAGCCAATATACCTCTTTACTTTGAGCAGGCAAGGCCATGCATGCTACTTCCTTCTCCATACATACACAAGAAAATATGAAATTTCCAAAGCATTAAACTTATCTTTTTCTACTGTTTGGAGAATTATATTGAAGTGAACAAAAAATTTAGGAACGTGCCAAAATTAACCAGCTTCATTGAGTGAAATGATTTAATGCATTCACTGCTTGATCTCACACCCTGTCCCCAGAGGGACTGCCTATCCATAGTGTCTGCCAGATCTGTGTCTATATTTTCGGAGGTTTCGCGAGGTGCTATAAAGGGAATCGAAGCAAATCTGGTGAAAAACGGATGTTTAAAATAAAGTTTTAAACGTTTGCGCGGATCCCAACCGATGTACCACGTGACGCGCGCACAGACCAGCAGGCAACATGGCGGATTTTCTGCAATGTATCTTTCACGGGTGATTGAACTTTGCGATGTCTCCAGGTTGTTCTGCATTAAAGCAGCAACTCTTTTGTGGATAAAGTCATGATTTGAACGAATTCATTTTATCTCATTCACTGCGTGCGCGGTGGACACCGGCATTAAAGTTAAAGGGATCCTATTTGGTATTCAGCAACAGTCTTGCCAGCATTTAATTGGAGTGCTTGCTTGAGCGCCTAAGCCATTTGCCGAGCACCCAATGTCGATAGCGGAACTGCTCTACGTCATTCTGAGTGAATCGTTCTCACTCACTCACTTTTGCCGTGCCACTTCATTCAGGGCAAGTGGTTCATGCTTCGTCACCCTGAGCGAGTTGTTGTGAAATAACACCCGATTTCTGATCCGTTTTCCGTATCAACGTGTTTTCTAAATTACCGAGCCAATTTTTTTTGACCCGTCACACGCACCTGGTTATAAAGATTAATGTTTGTGAACATATCCCTGAAACGTCG